>CAIGRB010035437.1:241566-266431 GCA_903798255.1 Fraxinus quadrangulata | reverse complement strand
ATGACACAATGCATGGTCACATATAACTAATAATTATCTGGTTTCTTGACATGTGTTACATGATGTCATTGAGTCAGGGTGAATCACATTTGAAGCTAAGAAGATGACAGTTGATGAAAATCCTTTCCTATAGCCACTTGGAGTGAATATGGTGACAGCTGGCTTCAAAAATAAGTTGCCAAAATTCAAGTTGGTCTTAGATGATGGAGAAGAAGATTCTGAGTCACATCCCAATATTTTTTAACGTATTAAAGAAAAGGAGTCTGCAATGGACGAAGGTATTTTGTGTGCTAGATGTAAGGGAGAAGTGAATGAAAATATGGAAAGACCAGGAACGTGGCGATATCTCCATCGTTCTAATATTATTCCAAATTTCCAGCTCGGTGGAGGACGGAGTATGTCATTCCATGGAGATCGCCTTTTGAGCGGCAGTTCAGGCTGATAAACAACGGGAGAACATTCAAGCCATAACCTCGCCAATCAAATGTATCGCATTCGTTCCAGTATAATGCAGAAAGAGTTGTACCCTTTAACGAAATGACCAGAACCCAACAAAGGCATTTTCAACGGAACTATGGACGAATGATGAGACATCAGTAGGGATCATCACGTCCTAAGGCACCTAAATTGCTTGAGGTGGCTAAAAAAAATGTTCTTAAAGATGATGAAGAGTAGTATGGGCGAATCAATGGAAGAGTTACCATAAAGTTCTTCTAGGAGATCAAAATTTGAGCGTGGAAAGAAAGATGAAGATGAAAAAGATCCAGGGCAACCCCTCACTCTTCAATTTGGTACACTACCTCCTGTTATGGCTAATAACTATTTACTAGCCAATGAGTTCAAAAGTAAGGAAAATGAGGAGGAGGAAAGGGAAGATAATGAGGAAGAAGTGTGTGTGCTGGAATGTGAAGAAGGCTAAACATCTCGGGAGGTATACGACGAAGAAGATGACGATGACATGGCTGACATTGAAGAGGAAATTGACTTAGAAGCAGAGAGAAAAAGAAGAGGGGTGTCGTGCAACACTTTATTCAAGCAACTATATCAAGAAGGTGTTCGCGAGGTGGATTTGTTGGGCGAACCATTTGGGTGTTCTTTTGACTACTATGTATTATATGGGATGCCCAGGAGAAGGGCGAGAATGCCTCGCTCTAAGAAATATGGGTCACCTCCAAAAATATTATCTCTCTCTACAGGTTGGACAACCAAAGAAGAAGCATTAGAAGAAAATAAGAAAGAAATCCAAGTAGCAGAAACTCAATGTGAAATATTGCGTGTTGACTTGTTACAAGGAAATAATCCAACGGAAGATAAACAAGAAGTGGAAATAGATGCAGCTGAAAAGGTCATTTTTAAGTGACCAACTATGAAGTTAACCAAGTACTTGAGGCCATTATACGTAAATGCCTTAGTCAATGGTATACATATGGAAAAAGTGCTCATCGACAATGGAGCAGCCATAAATATCATCTCATCCAGAATGATGAGAAAATTTGCAAAGACAGAAAGTGATATGATTTCAATAGGAGTTATTCTCACAAGTTTCAATGGGGGAGCAACTTCAGTTAAAGGGGTGATGCCACTAGACATAACTGTGGGAACCACTATTAGAACCACATTCTTCTTTGTGATAGATGGTCCTACTAGTTATAATGTGCTACTAGGAAGAGATTGGATTCACGGGAGTCAGTGCATACCTTTATCGCTCCACCAATGCTTAGTTTTCTGGAATGATAAAGGCAAAGCAAAAGTGGTGCAAGCAGACCATATACTCTTTGTTACAGAAGCAAATTCAGTAGAAAGGTTCATGTACAAAGGAAATTATGGACCAGTCAGGGTAGTTCAAGACAGGGAAGAGACTCAAATTGTCGCACAGAGCGAAGAGCCATTTTCAGTAGATGCACTTGATGAAATGTTCAATCAAATGAGGGCCAAATATAGTGGCCCTTGAAGAGCCAGTAATTGGCAAAAAGATAATCAAAGAACTCTAATGAGTTGTCAGCAACAAGAAAATATGGTCGATATTCATGCCTTCAAAGCCAAATTAATGGCTTTCAATAAGGAATGTAAAGAGAAGACAAAAGAAGAAGCAGTACTAAAGAAGTTGAGAAACAAATTAATAGTGTTCGAATTGGAGCAGAATATTGGCCGAGAAATCAACAAAGTGGATTTCTTAGAAGAGATAGTGCATACAAGGAACTTAGACGATGAGGTAATGAGGATCACAAAGCCTGAGCATGCTCAAGCAAAATACCATTTGATAAAGGTGAACATTGGTGACGAAGGGGAAGATCGCCCAAAATTTGTCAACCAGATACTTAGTCAAGAGGTAAGTAACAAATTAATCGCTTTATTAAAGGAATACAATGATTGTTTTCTTGGGAATATGAACACATGCTTGGTTTAGATAAAAGTTTAGTAGAACATAGGTTACAAACTAAGTCAAATTTTAAACCTCATAAACAAACTCTTAGGCGTTTTGCTCATAATGTATTGCCCGAAGTAAAGAAAGAAATAGAGCGATTGTTAAAGACGGGTTTTATTAGAACAGCCAGATATGTTGAATGGTTATCTAATATCGTACTGGTGTTAAAAAAGAATGATAATATTAGGGTGTGCATAGATTTTAGAAATTTAAATTTAGCGACGCCCAAAGATGAATATCCAATGCCTACAGTGGATTCTTTAGTAGATTCAACTGTCGGATATGTAATGTATTCTTTTATGGATGGATATTCAGGATATAACTAAATTTACATAGCTGAAGAAGATGTACATAAAACCGCCTTTATGTACCATAGGTCTTTAGGATGTTTTGAATGGATAGTTATGCCTTTCGACCTAAAAAACGCATGGACAACTTATTAAAGGGCAATGAATCTAATTTTTCACGACATGATAGGTAAATTTGTTGAAGTGTATTTAGATGACATAGTGGTCAAGTCTATTAAAGAGGAAGACCATTTTCAACAATTAAAACGCTCATTTGAGCGAATGAGGCAATCCAAATTAAAACTGAATCCTTTGAAATGTGCATTTGGTGTTAATGTAAGGATTTTTCTTGGTTTTTTAGTGTACAAAAGAGGAATCGAACTTGATAAAATTAAAACGAAGACCACTTTTTAGGCCAAACCACCTGGTAATAAGAAAGAATTGCAAATGTTTCTAGGCTAAGTAAATTTTTTGAGACGTTTTATCTCTAATTGTGTAGGGCGAACAAAAGCTTTTTCACCTATTTTAAAGCTGAAAAATTAGGACGAATTCGTTTGGAAGGAAGAACATCAAAAGGGTTTTGATAGCCTGAAGACATATTTGTCAAGTCCACCAATATTAGTATCACCCATCCAAGGACGGCCAATGAAGGTATACGTATCGCCTGAACAAGAATCGATAGCTGGGATGGTCGCGTAAGAAGACAAATTTGGTGAAGAAATGGCGATTTATTATTTGAGTAGACAGTTAACGAGATGTGAATGTAATTACTCTGCCAGTGAAAAGCTGTGTCTTGCTTTATATTTCACATGTACAAAACTAAGGTCTTATTTACGGCCTGTAACTGTTTACTTAGTTTTTAAAGTAAATTTAGTTAAATATATGTTTTCTCGCCCTATTTTACAGTAAAGAATAGGCTTTTGGACTTTGGCATTATCAGAGTTTGAAATACAATATATATCCCCAAAAGGCAGTTAAAAATCAAGCGTGGACTAATTTTTGGCCGATCATCCATGCCTTGACATGCTTAAAGAAATTGAATTGAAAATTGATTAATTTGAATTAAAACTTTGAATTTTATACTTTGACGGATCAAAAACTTCCAGGGGTGCAGGGTTAGGAATAGTTTTAATAAATCCAATTAGGATTTATTATAAGTTTGCTTTCACTTTGGATAGAATGTGTACCGATAATGAAGCTGAATACGAAGCATTGATCGTAGGTTTAGAGCTGCTAATAGAGATGGGAATAAAGAATGTAATTATTAGGGGCGATTCCCAATTAGTAATTTACCAATTGATTGGTGATTTTAATTGCCAAAGTGATTCTGTCATAAATCAATAAGAAATCGCCCAAAAATTATTAGAAGAATTTGATCGAGTGGAGCTTCAGTACATTAATAGGATGTACAACGATTTAGCAAACGAATTAGCCTAAATGGCTTCGGGTTATTCGAAGGTGCTAAATTTGGAACCCACTTGTGAATATGGAGTAATATTGCCTGTAGTATAACAGAGGGTGAGAAGGAGTGATATTCATTGCATACAAAATGGAGATGCAATAGATTGGAGGACAGAAATAAAAAGATTCTTGAAAGAACCTGACAAAAATAGTAATAGGAAAATGAAGTTACGCTCATTAAATTACATACTGATAGAGGAGGAGATGTTCAAGAAACTCTCAGATGGTGTGTTATTGAAATGTGCGAGTTCACAAGAGGCTAAAAAAATCATGGCTAAAGTACATGAATGAATATGTGGAGCTCATCAGGCTGGCAAAAGAATGAGGTGGTTAATTGTTAGGAGTAGATACTTTTGGTCCAAAATGGGAGAATCGTACGTTCAATACGCAAAAAGTTGTATAGCATGCCAAAAGCATGGTCCAATACAAAGAGTGCTAGCAAGAGAAATGACACCCATTATTAAACATTGGTCGTTTAAAGGTTGAGCGATAGATTTGATAGGGAAGATTTATCCCCCGTTGTCCAAGCAACATACGTTTATAATAGTTGCAACAGATTTCTTCACTAAATGGGTAGATTAACCTTTAAATGAGATTTCTCAGAAAAATATTATAGACTTTATTCGTGACCATATTATTTATAGATTTGGGATACCACAAACTCTAATGATAGATCACGGAATTTTTTTAAATAAAGATCAAGTGAAGGAATTGTTGAACGAATTTGGAGTTAAGTTAGTAAACTCCACACCTTATTATGCTCAATCTAATAGGCAGACAGAATCTTCTAATAAGATTCTAAAAAATATCATAAGAAAAATGATAAATGAAAATGTCAGAAATTGGCATGAATGTTTAAGTAAAGCTTTATGGGCTTATAGGACGTCACCACGTTCAAGTACCAAAATAACTCATTTTCAACTTACTTATGAACTCTATGTTACCTATGGAAATCAATGTGCAGTCGATTAGAGTAGGCTTACAAAATAACTTAAGTGATGGTGAGTATGCAGAATCACTGGTCCAAAATTTATTGGAATTAGACGAGTTAAAGTTGGACGTTGTAGATAGATTGCAGGTTCAAAAATGGAAAATGACTAGGTTCTATAACAAAAAAAACTATAGCCAAGTCTTTTAGCTTGGACGATTTGGTTTGGAAAACGATACTCACTATGGATAGTAAAGATCCTAAGTATGGTAAAATGTCACCCAATTGGGAATGACCATATAAAGTGAAAAGCGTATTGCTTAAGGAGCTTACAATTTGGAAGATTTAGATGACACGAAGCATATGAGGTTTATTAATGGTAAATATTTAAAGAAATATGTTCCTTCCATATGGGAAGGTGAAGAAATAGAAGAAAATGCCATGCATAAGTAAAGTCAAGATGTTGGGCGCATACTATATAGTTAGAACAAATAAAATGAATTGGACGATTGTGTTCAAATAAAATAAGAGCGAAATATGTTCAAATAAAATCTTTCATTATCAAATACTCTTTATAAACCAAAAGGTACAAATATTCTATAAGCCGTAGTTGGAAGCAGGCTATCATTGTTCTTCTATCAACTACTACAGAAGAAAGGAAAATTGGCCTCATTGCCTTCCTAAATGCATCACTGCAATGGTAGGCAAATGGTCAAGGAAGGACTCTCAGCAAGCAGTTGTTTCACATCAAGAACTTCCTTTGGAGATCATAAATGGGAAGGGTACTGAGAAGACATTCATTGACCAAAAAGATGTTTCCTATATCTCTCATACCAAAGAAGATATCAAGATAGATAGTGAAATTTGAAAAAAATTAAATGATTCATTTATGTTGAAAAGAGAAATAATTGATCTCTTGGATATAGAAAGTCCATCATTTGAATGCCAGATAATGGCAACAGATTGGTTTTGTGGAGAATGGGGATGAAGATGATGAATATGTAACAAATATGCAACTTTATCGAGGTTTGAAGGTGAAGGGACAGAATGCGAATGGCCATACACATGCATAGTAACCGAAATTGAAGGTCCAAATCCTGGAGGGAAAAGTCAGAATACCAAAAGTTTCATTCCGTGTAAAAATTTCACAAGGGGAAATGTGCATGAATATAACACAAGGGTAATAATTTAATTTTTGGAGAGTATTAGCAATTAAAGAAAATGACAATTATGTTGTTTCAGACCATACAAAGGCCATCACACAAGTAAGTAAAGTGATCATTCTAATGATGAAATTGGCTGCCATTACATTTTTGCCAACGATGGTTGCCATTATGAAATTAAAAAAACAAAGTATAAGACGAAATCGTCCCACAAGAAAAGTTAGGATATTAGTATCCTAATTACAGCTTGCTCCAAAGAGAACGTATATGATCTCTAAGTTTTCCCCATTCATCGCGCTGTTCAAGGGAAGCAGTGGATAGCTCAGTCATAAATTCCTCATCAACTTCCAGTTTCAAGTAACGTTCAACCAAAGATTTGCCTCGCTCAACTTCTAGCGAATCGGTACGTTTCTTGGTGGCTAATCTAGCCTTACAGTCATCCATCCTTGCTTGAAATTCTTTCATCTCTACGGCCAAGCTCATCATCAAAGAATCTTCAACCATAACCTCAGAGGAGATTTCGTTTAGATTACTCTTGGTCTTTTCAATCTCTTGAAGCAAAGACTCATTTTCATTCATAGTACAAAGATACTGAGCCTACTTAGTTTTTAATTCTACGTTTCTGGCTAGCAAAGAACTTATCTCTAAGTGGATAATCCTCAATGTTAGCTTAAAATCGGATGAAATTCTAAGCAAAGGAAGCTCAAGTGCTTGAGCCATCTTTTCACTTAAAAGCTCAAACATATTAGCTAGAAGTACTGGCATTGTTGATATCCCTATCCATGAAGAAAATATATTCAAGCATTAATTGCTTGAGAATGTTCATATTTTTTTTTCTGAGAATGCACCAAATGAAGCAGAAGGACGACTGGCTGAAGAGGAACGAGAAGTAACATTGGCATTTACTTGTTCTCAAGAAGTAAAAAAATCCTAAATGGAGCATAAAATTGCGTCAGCATCCTGTAAAGGAAAATGCAAGTAGTTAGCATTTTCATTACAGTGAACGAAGTAAAGGTGAGAGATAAAACAAAGGCTACCTCATCATGAGCTTTGGAAGGTTGGAGCACATCTCTGGTTGATTTGACCACTTGTGGGGACTTTTCTTTATTTGAACAAGTATGCTTTTCCATAACAGGCAGATTTATGGGTATCTTTGCAGGAATCAAGTGATAATGAGTTAAATGCCAATGACACAACAAGGGAAAAATAAAATATGTATTATCTTCCCATTCAATACGTGGGGGGTCAGAGCCTTGGAAATGTGGAAGTTCTACAATTGGCTGTACAATCAAAGATTCTTAGCCTATGGGCTTCTCCTTGGGTGAAGTCCCTTTGTTAGATGACTTAGACAAAGAAGCTTTGGTAGGAGGCATGGAACAAAAGCCGATAAAGGCAGAGTCTTCAAAGATTTTTCATGAATAAAGAAACTTAAATACCTTCCTCCTGACGACGAGAGGGGCATCATCATCATCATCGTCATCGGGCAAACCTGACGAAGCTGAAACTTGCCGTTTACAGCTGGAGACACCTTTAGCCATTCTAGTTTGAGCAGGTGGGGATTGCGAAGGAGAAGTAGGATTCCTGACGGATATAAGAATGGCAAGAATAGGAGAAACGGAAGAAGTCCATGACCTTTCCAGCAAGTGGAAAGCGCAGTTAGCATCAGTTGCAAACAACCTACGCTTCACAGATGGCCAGAATTGTTCAAAAAGATGGTGAATGACAAAAGTAGGGTTAAAAATGGCTAAGGAGAAACCATCTATCAAAAGGGAATTGCGAGTATCAATGGCATGTGCCTCTGTTTTATTGATGGTGTGAAAACATTCTGTCAAACTCTTGGAAAAACATGGAGGAACATGCTACGTTTGGCCAAAACCAAGCTGACAGGCAACAAATTGGGGAGCATATATCTCAACCCCTACCTTAGCATTCGTTCCAGTGAAGATGTCATGGAACAACTCTTTCTCAATCAAATATTGAGCCCAAACGGGCAAAAATATGCTCACATCATCCATAGTAGAAGGAGGATGCACGTAAGTCGGAACTAAGTGAACAGGGAAAGGAAAAAAGGTAGAGATTGAATTCAAGTTATAAAAGAATGTGAAAATGTCCCTATTGGACATATTAACAAGGCTCAATTGATTGATGGCTAGCCCGTAACAACTGACCGACTTGGAAGAGCTGATGGAGCACCAAGTTATGGAAGTATGCTCTCAACCACAATTGAGCGAGCCAAAGGGACACGCTGCCAGTAGGAGATGCACCATTCCTCAACTGGAATTGAAGGGAAACCATGCCTCTATAAAAGACAGCTAAGAATAAAGAACAAAGATTTAGAGACCTACCACACGCTAATTCATGCGCTATGGGCAAATAAGCCATAGAAGGTTTAAGGCTGGGTACACAAAGAACATATTTACAAAGCCAAACTTGAAGAAATGCAATACGCTCAGAATGGGTAGGTTCAGCACTAGAATTGACATAAAGTTTTTGCATGCCCGAATAAGAATCAGTGTATCTCTTATCAAGTTTTGGGACTGCTCAATAACCAAAATGGAAGGAGAAATGGTGTCGCCCAGGGACAGAAGATAAACTAAGGCTCCGACATCCCTCAGAGTAATGGACATTAGGGCAAGTGGGAAGATAAAAGTATTATATTCAGAAGACCAAAAGCTCAAAGTAATAGGGAAAAGCACAAAATTATAGATTGGGGGATGGAGAGTGATTTCTAATAAATCAGAAATCCCAGCACGATCAAAAATTACCTTGATAGGGCCATGGTTTGTAATACGTGCATGCCAAAGGCGGAAAGTAGTATCAGTTTTGGGCTAAGTGCGAATACCTTTTTCACGGATTGGCTTTAGCGGAAAAGGATTCAGAAAAAGAGGATCTTGAGTACAAGGAAACAATTGGCCCACCGCTGCTTGCCCAACAGAATCAACGTCATTAAATGATGGGCCCAAATAGAACTCGTGGAGATGAGGATTGGCTGGTGAAAGGAAAGCTGGGTTTATATACGGTTTGGTAAGAAGATTTTGGAAGTTTTCGAAACTAAAGGAGTTGTCTGAAGAGTTCTTTGAAGTCGCCATTTACTACAAATTATAATCTTCTCGAGGGTTTTTGGAGTGTAAAAGTAGAGAAGCAAGATGATGAACGGTAATCTTTATAGCTAAAAGAAACGCGATGATACAGAACGTGGGTATAATGGCACGACGAAGTGGCGTGTTCTTTGGTTTATAGGAGTTGTGTGATTTTGCACTTTTTGGGATGTATAAGGTCACTGCAAAACAAAATAATGATTGGGATTCGCCGCCTTTATGGATTTCAAGCATTGCGGAAAAATATAAAGGATGAATATGTCATAAGATTAATAATTGATATCAATTTTGCCATATTGGGGGGTAATTGTTGACATACAAAAATGAGGCTCAATTAAATGGTCCAAAGAATGAAGTTCGGTTAGGAAATTCAAAGAATGGGTCCAAACGAGACCATGTAAAAACCCAAGTAGCGGAAGCCCATCATCGCTCAAGTTTGTGAAACGCCCTAGTAGCATAGGCCCATCATCGCTCAAGCCTGCGAGACGCCCAGGATCTGGGCGAGAATAGTGTTATCCAGGAATCTCGGTTGCAAGCATTTAAATGATGGGAGTAATGGCAATAGTTAAAAAAGGTAGTTCCTTTTGACAAGTCATCCATTATGGAGAAAGTGGGTAGTTACAGGATGATGAACAGTTTTCAAACTGTTCTTCAAGGAAAAAACTGTCAAATGAGTATAAAAAAGAAAAGAAAACATGGAAAAAGACATCAATCAAACGACTCTCAAACCAAGAATTGTGTAATTTTGTTTCTTTCTTTCTTCTTGTTATTTTCAATTACTTTGCAAATTCAGTGTGCTTGTGTCCCTTAGAGGTGTTTCGTTTCTTACAAATTGTGATCTTCATAAATAAAGCACCCCTCATTGGGACTTTGTCTCGAAATATTGTTGTTCCTTACACAATCGTCTGAACTTTCTTTTAATTGTTAGCGAGGCTCGATTTCCACACGAAACAAGACCATTTCTTCCATCCCCCTCCTTTCATGAAATTTTGTTACAGAAAATACATGAATCTTTATTAATTAACATGAGTTTATTTTAACATGTGTACTTGTGCATGTGAAATTTCATGACAAATTACGGAACAAAGTAAATTCTAAGAATGAAAGGCACATAACTACATGAGAAAGTGTGACAAATGTGTTGACTGCAAAGCATGCGCATGGTGAGTAACCTCTTACATTCTTCTATTGCAATTTTGGCTAATACAATATGTTTAGAGAAAACATTAATATTTAGTCTTTTTGCAATCAAACTTTTAACTCCATTACAACAATGAATCGTATTAAATAAAATAATATAATCACAAAAGGATTTTAATGCAATATTTACATTGTTAGATTTTTTGTGTTGGCGATTCTGTCGACAAAATGACTAATTTGTAACGTGTTATAAAAATCAAGGACCTAGGGTACAATTTGTACAAGTTGGGTTATGAGGTCTAGAGTTCGAGCATGAAAATAGGAGAAACATGGAGCTGCATTTTCACAACTTCTCGTCCAATTGGCGCTCAAGCGACAAAAATAGAAAGCATGTCGCCCGCCTGTCACTGAGCTCTCGCTCGAGTAACAGTGCATGGCTCGCCTATCACTATCTTATCGCTCGAGCGACAGGTCGATCCGAAAAATCCTAATTTGCTGTTTTGAAATATTTTTTTCGGTCCATCCAACCTAATTACCATCTGCTATAAGCAAAAAAGTATGGGGCTCTCTCTCTCATTTGCTCAATAAACCACTCTGTCATGTCTTTTTGTTCACGGGTCTCAGCCACACTGAGGAATTTGAATTCCAAAGTTGGTACAGGCCACTTATGTTCTCCTAGGACCCATGGCCCAATATTTTTGTAGAAAATCACTTCCTTTCTCACATCAATAAGAGATACCTATTGTGGGGTCGTAAGAATAATAGCACCATCTATTCCCTTTGCTTGGAGGAATCAGACGATCGAGATATGCTCATTTGAGGTCCCAGGTATTGCATCAACTACAAGAAAATCAAGCTCCCCCAAATCGACATCCATCAGGAATTGCAGAATAATTCCATTCTTTCTGGGCCCCTCCAAATAACCGCGTCATCCAGGTTGTGGAGCATAAATCCAATTGATATGCCCCAAGGTTCGACTGAACATAAACATGAGACCATCCAAAATTACTCTGGTCAATCTTTTATCCTTCTAAACCGAGCATTTTTGGGATGCTTGGACCACAAATATCAATATCAAGGAGACCCACCTGGAAATTCATAGCTGCTAGGGCGAAAGAAAGTTGAGCAGAGAATGTACTCTTGCCAACACCACCTTTGCCAGATAAGTCTTCAATTGCCGCCAAGTCTACAAAGAAACAATTTTATAACATTAAAGATTCGAGTCTAACCAAATGATAAATAATCAGAACGGAGGAACATCAAAGTAAGTATGTTCTTAATGTTATATGTTGTTCAAATATTGGTAAATGAGAATTGATCAAATGTGGTTGAAAAGAGATTTAAAAAGAAAAAAAATGGAGAAAAAGGGTTAAATTGGCAAATTGGGCAAAATCCATTGCCTATGCGATCGTAGGGCAGTCATCAAGGACATCAATTCCCTGTTCTCGTTCCTCTATGTGATCTCATAGAGGTACGCTATGCGGTCGCGGACCGCATAGAGGAAATTATATAGTCGTTGGACAGAATTTTAAAAAAATTTGTTTAGCACCTTTTCAACCTCAATTACCATTCTTTTGTAAAAAGTTGGCACCCATACTAAAGTGTGAAGGAATTCTATAAATAGGAATAGAGTTCATAGTTCATATATCTTTTTTTTCATTTTATCCTTTAAAATCAAACTCTCTCAAAGTCTGCTTAGAATTATTTCATATTACTCTTCTTTGTTCCTTATTTTCGGTTTCAAAAGTGCTATTTGAAACCAGGTTTCCTGACTTGAAATCCACTAAAGCTATTTGTGTGTTGGTCCTTTAACATTCTCATTATCGATAAGGCGCAAATAAAGCTTTTAAGATAGCATTCTTTGTGATTCAAATCTTTTTCATTTCTTCACTTTCTTGTTTTTTGTTTTTAACACAACTTTCGAATTTTGTTTATATTCCTTGTTTGGAGATTTTGTTATCTACTTCGATGAAATATCACAATAATCTAAAAGCTTTATGTGTGTGCAATGACAACCGAATGAGATACAACCATGGCAACAATCAAACTTTTGAATCAAGACTTAGTAAGGCTAGACCGTTTTGATGGATTTTACAAGGTGGCAAGACAAGATCAAATTCTTGTTAACGGCACTCAAAATCTTCTACATTCTTGATTCAAACTTGGAAGATCTACCTGAACCATCTGACAAAGACACTGAACAAACATGGGTAAACCAGAAGAAGTGTGAAGAAGATGAACTTATATGTCGTGGACATATGTTGAATGCATTGTCGGATTGTCTTTATAACTTATACACCAACACAATATCTGCAAAGGAAATTTGGTATGCACTTGAGAGCAAGTACAAGGCTGAAGAAGAAGGTACTAAAAAGTTTTTAATTTTTAAGTACTTTGATTTCAAATTTTTAGACAACATTCCCTTATTGTCTTGAGTACATGAGTTGCAAGTCATTGTCAATAAATTGAAAGTGGTGAAGATAAAACTTCCGGAATGAGAATGTTAAAGGACCAAACTTGCAATGGTTTCTTTGTTAGAAAATGCAATTCTACTAATGGAATGGTCAAGTTATGTACTATTGACAATATTAATACAATGACTTCTTCTTACTTTGTTTGTACTTTAAATCTATGGCATGATAGATTAGGACATACCGATATATGTGAAATTAATGGCATATTAACAAGAAGAGGTAATAAATACTTCATAACTTTTATTGGTGATTAATCTAGATTTTGTTATGTTTACTTAATGAAGCATAAAGATGAGTCCTTTCATATGTTTAAAGTATGTAAAAATGAAGTAGAAATCAAAAGAATAAAAGGATTAAAATTCTTAGAAGTGATAAAGGTGGTGAGTATTTTTCTACAGATTTTGACATCTTTTGTGAAGAGCATGTCATAATACATCAATGTAGTGCACCTAGAATACCAGAACAAAATGGTTTAGCGGAAAGGAAGAATAGAACTTTAATTGAAATGGCAAATGCTATCTTAACAAGGTCTAAATTGCCTTGTAATTTATGGGGAGGGGCATTACTTGCTACATGTCATATAGATAATAGAATTCCTTCAAAAAAATTTAAAGTTTCTTCCTATGAATTATGGAAAGAAAAAAAACCAAACATTGGATATTTTAAAGTGTGGGGATGTTTAGCTTATTATAAAAACACCAATCCTAGAAAAACAAAACTAGGACCAAAAGGGATCAAAAGTGTTTTTGTTGGATATGCAATAAATAGTAAAGCATATAGGCTACTTGATCTAACATCCAATGTTATTATATAAGCACGAGGTGTGAATTTCTTTGAGAATTTATTAAGTATGGATGAAATTGCTCAAAATACATTGGAAACTCAAAAAGAAATTACGACTTCTAATAAATCATTAGAAATATCTTCACAAGATGTAAATGAGTCTAGTGCACCTAGAAGAAGTAAGAGAACTCGTAAAGAGAAGTTATTAGGACATGATGAGATTGAATCTCAATGAATTTCTCTATTCTTAGTATAATTCATTGGAAACTCAAAAAGAAATTTCAGCTTCTAATAAATCATTAGAAACATCTTCACAAGATGCAAATGAGTCTAGTGAACCTAGAAGAAGTAAGAGAACTCGTAAAAAGAAGGTATTAGGATATGATGAGATTGATTCTCAACGGATTTCTCTATATTTGTTTAAAGCAAGTAGAGAAGATGTAGTAAGAACAATTCCTTACGTTCTTCAAATTGATAGTGATCCTAAAACCTTTAAAAAAACAATAAATTCTAGAGATAGCACATTTTGGAAGGATGCTATAAATGATGAAATAGATTCTATAATGTCCAACAATACTTGAAAGATTGTTGACTTACCGGCTGGATCAAAAGCTATTGGTTGTAAATGGTTATTTCATAAGAAATACAATACCGATAGTTCAATCCAAACTTACAAAGCAAGATTCGTTGCTAAAGATTTTCGACAAAAGGAGGGAATTGACTATTTTAACACTTATGCACCCGTAGCTAGAATTACTACTATTAGAATTCTTTTTTGCATTATCTACCATATATGATTTATGTGTACATCAAATGGATGTTAAAACTGTATTTTTAGATGGAGAATTAAATGAAGAAGTTTACATGGAACAATCGGAAGGTTTCATTCTTCTGAGTTATGAAAACAAAGTTTGTAAACTTGTAAAATCTTTATATGGTTTAAACAAGCTCCTAAAGAATGACATAAGAAATTTGATAAGGCTGTTATAACTTTTGGTTTTTTGCATAATACAGAAGATAAATATTTATATGCTAAAAACGTGATAATTATATTGTGTTTATATGTGGACGACATGTTGATTATAAGTAATCACATGGATGGTATTATAGAAACAAAGATGTTTCTATTTTCAACATTCAAAATGAAGGATCTTGGTCAAGTAGATACCATTTTGGGTATAAAAGTGATCAAGAATGATGTGGGATTTATATTTACTCAATCACATTATATTGAGAATGTAATTGAAAAGTTCAAACATTTGAGCATTAAAAAGGCAAATACTCCGTTTGATTCAAGTATCAAACTTGTGAAGAATGTTGGAAGAGATGTTGGACAACTTGAATATGCAAGTGCAATTGATAGTCTAATGTATGTTGTACAATGTACAAGATCGGACATTGCATTTGCTGTAAGTAAACGTAGTAGATTTACAAGTAATCCAAGTATTGAACATTGGAAGGCAATTGGAAGGGTACTTGATTATTTAAAGAGAACCAAAAAACTTGAACTCCAATATTCTAAATTTCCAACTATACTTGAAGGATATACCGATGCTAGTTGGATATCAAGTCCTGGTGAAAACAAATCAATATCAGGTTGGTTGTTCACTTTTGGAGGTAGTGTAGTTTCTTGGAGATCAAAGAAACAAACTATGATTACACATTCCACAATGGAATCCGAGTTTGTAGCATTAGCTGAAACGGGAAAAAGAAGCGGAGTGGCTTAAAGATCTTCTTTATGAAGTTCCATTAGATAAGAAGAACGAGTCTTCAGTATCTATAATATGTGATGATCAAGCTACTCTAGCAAGGGCTTATAATGAAGTCTACAACGGAAAGTCTAGACACATTAGTATTAGACATGATTATGTAAGGAAATTAATAAAAGGCGGAATAATTTCACTTACATATGTAAGATCAAGCGAGAACTTGGCTGATCCACTTACAAAACCACTTACGAAATAATTGGTAAGATTAACATCGAGTAGGATGGGGCTTAAACTCCTTAAATAAATTCACCAATGATGGCAACCCTACCTATTATTACGAAATGAGTAATTTACGAGTTCAAAGAGTAACAACAAGTTAATTGATAAGTGAAATAATTACAGCACTTGGTATATATAATTTAAAGCTCTATCCTAAAGATATAAGTGTTGGGGTTATGGTATTGAGGATTAAATAGTACAAGTGTCTTTAAACATAATCAAGACACTGTAAGATTCTCCTATGTGAACTTAGAAGTGGTGTCGCTTCAAGGGAAGTTGGAGTTACTTTCTAAAAAGTTCATGAATACGGATGGGTGCAAGGCCATTAACGCACCAAAGTAAAATTATGTGGAACATATTGAGATAGAATGTTCACGTGTGTGATATCGCAAGTAATGTCATAAGGGATAACTGGTTCAAAGCTAAGGCTACCTGAAGTCTCGATATTACTTTGCAATATTAGCACTAATGTAAGGTTTAAATCGAAAGATACATTATCCTACGCGTGGCATCGTTTATGATTCTAAGCTTATTTGTAATATATGAACAAGTGGGGGATTGTTATATGTTGTTCAAATATTGGTAAATGAGAATTGATCAAATGTGGTTGAAAAGAGATTTAAGAAAACAAATGGAGAAAATGGTTAAATGGGCAAATTGGGCAAAATACATTGCATATGCGACCGCGTAGGCCATTTGGCCATGCGGTCGCATGGCAGTCATCAAGGACATCAAGTCCCTGTTCTAGAGGAAATTATATAATCGTTGGACAGAATTTTTGAAAAATATGTTTGGCGCCTTTTCAACCTCAATTACTATTCTTTTGTAAAAATTTGGCACCCATACGAAAGTGTATGAAGGAATTCTATAAATAGGAATAGAGTTCATAGTTCATATATCTTTTTCTCATTTTATCCTTTAAAATTTTAATCCTCGAACTCTCTCAAAATCTACTTAGAATTATTTCATATTACTCTTGTTTGTTCCTTATTTCCGAGTTTCAAAAGTGCCATTTGAAACTAGGTTTCCTGACTTGAAATCTGCTAAAGCTATTTGTGTGTTGGTCCTTTAGCATTCTCATAATCGAGAGGGCGAAAATAAATCTTTTAGGATAACATTCTTTGTGATTCAAGTCTTCTTCATTTCTTCACTTTCTTGTTTTGTGTTTTTTACACAACTTTCGAGTTTTGTTTGTATTCCTTGTTTGGAGATTTTGCTATCTACTTCGACGAAATATCACAACACTTAACCACACAAAGCTAAGCAAAAGTTTGCATATATAATCCGACATGCAAGTAAAACCACAAGATTTTCCATTATAGAGCAAAACCTTGAAAATAGAAGTCAAGGTTCAGACGATTGTACCGGTGCAATCTAATGCCACAAGATGGAGAGTATAAAATTTGACCAAGGCAAGCTTGAAATTTATCCAAAAATGAATATAGTGTAGTTCTATCAAGCCATATATTGTTAAACATTTAAATTGCAAACCAAATTCTTCTTTCCTAGAATCATTCTCAAATGAGTGTCCACATAACGATTTTACCAAACTGAAATTAAATATCATCTTCCAGTGTGAGGACAGCAAATCATTAAAGAAAATATTATAGCCAATTCAAAAAGCACAAACCCCAAGCAACCTTGAGAAACAATTCTTTAAAATCCTGAGCCAGAGAAAATAAATACACAGAAAAGGAACCTGGGCCCGGGCCTCTAGGAGCAATAGCACAAGCCTCTTGATTTGGGCAAAATCCTTCACAAGCATCAGATTTTCTAGCTCACTCCGACTTAGGCCCTGGGCAATCTACAAATCCAAAAAAAAAAAATGTTACTGAACTCAATTAAATATCACTGAAACTAAAAATAATCAAATTACATACGTTTGTCGGCATGTTCAGGTATTTCTTGGCTTCCGTTTTCCATTCTTCTTACCTGAGCTAAAATAATCAAATTACATGCATTCGTCGGCATGTTCAGGTATTTCTTGGCTTCCGTTTTCCATTCTTCTTACCTGAGCTTCCGACTTATTAATCCTTCCCAATAAAAAGTAGACAATAAATTCGAAAACATTTTCTGAAGCAAAGTTCAATCTATGACAGGAAAGTAATAAAATAGAAAATTTACAAATATGTTTGTCAAAACTAGGAAAAATTTCAATCTTCAAAACCCTAGGGAGAGATAATGTGCACTTGTCTAATGAGCGAAAACAAATCAAAGCACGGGGTTGAAAACTCTATAAGTACTGGACCAGACCAAATTTCAATTGTGGAAATTACATAAAAACAAGTGTTTAAAGATCCAGTTTTATTAATCAGGTTTGGACTTTATTTATTCAATTTTCAAGTTTTATCATTTTAATTAAATAATAACTCTTTTAATTAATTGATGCACGTATCCAGTTAATTAAGGGTTTCAAATTTATTAACATCCCAACTTCCATTTTTATTCAACCCCTATTTTCTCTCAAGCACTATCTTCTCTCCACGTTATTCGCTCCCAATCTCCATCACTTTTCCAAATTCAACTGTGATAAATTTCCAAACTCCTCACAAACTCCAGTGTATTCCATTTTGTCTACATTGTGGGAATCTCCATTCGACGGTGAATAGCAATGGCGAAAACAAAGTATGAAAAGAGGGGGAAGAAGACGGTGCAAACACCGGGTCAAACAAACAAAAGGAAGACAATGGACAGTTCTAATAAAAATCCGGCAACAAGGAAAAAAGTGCATGGGTCAAGTAGCAATCAGTTAGGGAAGAAGGTAACTTCATTTTTTTGTTCGTTTATTGCATTTGCGACACTTTATTTGTTCTACCCTATAGTATTGAAGGAAAATGTGTGGGGCAATCTATTTTAGGCTACCAAATGGGGAACATGTTCCATAGTCTAAAAAAGAGTGCAATGGATCTGTGACCTACTTCCCACACGCATGGAGATTATAATGGGTCTGTGACCTAATTTCATCATATGTTATATGATTATATGAGTATGTTGCTTGAGTGTATTATCTAAATTATGGTTGTGACCTCTGTCATTTTACATCTGACTTGGCATAAACTCCTGCTGCAGGTGTGGAAATATATACTACCACAACATAAATGGTTTCCTGGAAAAATCACCACGTCCATAGAAAGGGTGTTATCTCCAACTTGAAGAAATATTTGAGCGAAGCCCAAAGAAAAATATTCATGGGAACATGCTTTGCGCATTTTATGGAGTGCCATGACATAGTTCTTCAGTCACAATTGATTCATTATTTTCTTCTCAGACAGGTGCACTTACCCATGAAAATGAAGTATGGTTTTGCATATTGGTAGATTTGTTAGGTTCTCTATGGTTGAATTATGTTTAGTAATGGGTCTGCGATGCACGGGAAACAGTGACATAGATGCACTTGAAAACAGTCCTTCAAGTTTGAAGGAAAACTATTTCAGCCAATTTAAAGTTGTCACACATGAAGATGTGAGGGATGCATTCAGATCTGCTTGCCAACTTCCAGAATAGGATGTTGATGAAGTCCTCATAGACGAAGATGTTACAAAACTTGGAGCTCTGTATTTCATTACATCCTACTTGTTCCTAAGAGATTGCAAGAAGGTGGTTGATCATTATTTGTTTGTGTTTGTTGAAGATTTTTCGGTGATGGACAAATTTCCATGGGGGAAGACCATTTTTGAAACTACTTTGAATGATATGAGAGATGGTCTGAGTAAGAGGACAAGCCAATACATGCTGAGATGTCTATTACTACCATTTCAAGTTTGGATATACAAAACTATTCCTAGTCTTACTGGAACTATTGTGACGAGGATGTCCAAAACCCATCCTCGAATCATGAACTGGATGGCAGATGAGCACTCGTCTACTGCTAAGCTCGAAGGATTTGAATGCTTCGCAGACCCTGATGTAATCATTTCAAATATATGGAATTAATAGCATATTAAGATGTTTATAATTACTAACAATTTTTTTTATTATATGGCAGATTCAAATATGTGACCTGAATCCCTTAGAGAATGAGATGAAAAAGTCGTATATGAATGAGGTTCAATAAACGAAACCAGTTCAACTAGAAATAACACGCGATGGCTGGAGAAAGAAGACAAGGATGGAAAGTTCAGTTCCCAGTGTTGGAACAAGTGTACAGGCAGGTTTTTCTAGTGAAAACACGTCGACATCGATTCTCAGGATAACCGATGGTAGAACTGGTCACGCTGTTGTAGATGAAGATGACTTTACCGATCTTCCACTGAGATGGCAGGAGACATATGCCCTTGTAAACTCTCTAGTAGAGGAGGGTCCATCACCTGAACCTCATCATGCCCAGGAACCTCGTTCAGATGTCCAACCGGCGGATGACGTAAGTTGTTATTGAGGTTAATAACATGGAAGTACTAATTTGAATCTGATTTCTATCATAGGTCACATTTCATTTAAATTATCAGAAGTCACATATATGTGTACGCAAGTCACATGTTCATGTACATTATTCACGGATGATGCATTTTTTGATCTATTCATGTCATCAGAATCAAGTCACATACATTACTGGACACCACATTTTCAATTGCATTGGCAAGGTAATGTATGTCAATTATCAAATTATACAATTTCTGTGTAATTGATTTATTGTACACACTTTGAAGGCGATCGAGGATTTGAGGAAAAAAATGACAGTGCAAATATCTGAACTTATGTCAAAAAACGAGGTCTTGAACGTTCAAGTGGATGAGATGAGGTCACATTTGTCATCTATACAGGGTGAACAAATACGAAAGATGAATGACATTGTCCAAATGCAGATTGGGATTAGAAGTGACATGTTAGACATTAGGACAAACATGCAGTTCCTGTCCGAGTCTGTATCTGCGATGATTTCAAGTACGATGGAGGAGATTTTGAAAAATCTCAGTGAAAGATCCAAAGATGATCAAGAAGGTCATGTGATTAAAGTGTCTGAGAAGCCTGACAAAGTAAGTATAACTTAGTTATGTTGTATTTTGAATGACCGATGGTTCCATTTTAAATTTCATATTTGATCTAATTTCAAGCTGAAGATGTGGGATCGAGTTTGGACTGGAAAGGTTAGAGTAAGATGGTTCCCGATGATGATCCCGAGATCCAACCCAGTCTTCAGCCTCCGTCGTTCGATTTGGGTCNCTTTTCCTTTTTTAAATTTTTTATTCAATTACTTTTTTATTTAATTATTTTAATAGATATTTATCATTTTGCCCCTTTTTAATTGATTAAGAATATAGTCAAACTTAATTTTTGGGTCAAAGGTTTGAGATTTTTGCTGCAATTATCCATTAATTCAATGCATCCAAAATTAATATTTGCTTATCCAAATTAGAAAGATTACTCATTTTCACTCATGTTTTTTTAAAAAAAATTATCCATCCATCACCCATATCATTTTCATCTATCCACGTGAACAAAAAAAAAATCACATGGAGGTTGAATTAATTAAACAATCATGTCTTCACCCAATCGATTCTTTCCCAAATTCAAACACAATTTTGCCCAATTGATTCTTCCCCAAATTATTGAAGCAAATTCCAAACCATTCTTCCTCAAATCAAACCCGAACCACTTTCAACCAAGCTTGAACCCCAAATAAACAAACTTTTCCACATTGAACTCCAAATTGAGAAACCCCTAAATTTCATATGAACTCTAAATTCCTCTACAAAACTTTTCCTTCCACTTGTTATTTTTCATATATCCAATTGATGGTTTGGTTTTGGAGTTCACGCGACTTTTTTAGATAGTAGAACAGATTTGGGTTTTGGTGACAGTAGAATGGATTGGGTTTTTGGTTCACGTGATTTTTGGTTTTTTGTTGATTTTACTTGAGCTATTGTGCATGTACTTAAATTCCAAAATGGACAAAAAAGATTTAGCTGTTTGGTGGGGATTAAAATAAAATTTTAGTAATTTTGACAAAAGTTGTTTAAATATGTGATTCCCATAAAATGTGTAGTTATAATTAGTTGTTGACTTAAATTATGAAAACTTACAATACCAAAGGGATCATTAGGAAAACTTAAGCTAATTGCCCCATACCAAAGGAGTCATTAGGCAACAAATGTTCATCAATCTTCTCGGATTTAGAATCATCAAAACGGTACCCATTTTCAAACCTGTAAAAACCTCTATGTTAACAGGAAGCCAACAATTCCTGCTTAAAACAAAGCCCATAAATCCAAACAACTTTTTCGACAAAGTCATATGGAAACAGACCTCTAGTTGAAGCAAAATATGAAAGAATCTCGTTCAAATATAGATGCAATGTAAAAAAAGGAAGGAAACCCAAACCGGATTTGGAATAGATAGGAAAAGAGGTGAGTGTACCATAATTAATCATGACAGTACACAAGAATTATATGGAAATACATATTTATACGTATCTGTGTATAGAAGGGGAAGAAATAAATCTAACAAGGAAGAAGAAAATGGCTAATTATTGGTGGGAACTGGAGGGAGGGAGCTATGTAGAATTTGTGTTGTTTTGTAGTGGAACATGAAGCGCGAGACTTGTATTTACACTGCCAATATTTAAGCTTCATCTTAGAGCATTTTTCGGTTAATTCAATTATTACTACTACTACTATTATTATGTTTAATCTAAATTTATTTTTAGTAATAACGAATCCTACTAAATATGTGATTAAAATTCAAATTTGACTTTAACCTTTAACTTATAATGAGATTCTTGTGAAATCCATACAAGTTCTTAGTTTTGAATTTCATCAAGATGTCACATTGACAATTCTTGTACCCCAAAATGATACAAATTGTTTAGATGATAATCACAATGTAACTGATATTCCACGTAATCATTACGTGACATCCCTTGGAAAAAAAAATTGTAACAATTCCTTTAGATGAAAGAAGTTAAAATGCAGGTTCTTTTTTTATTATTATTATTTTTTGAAAATACATGTGGTGAAATAATGGTAAATTTGTATGCCACGTAGCAGTTATATGAGGACCCATGCCGCCGTTGTCAATTAAAAATATTTTTCATCAACTTGAGAGATGACAAATGATAGAGTTGTGAAATTATAATGAATTAAAGTTCAATTACTCAATATGAAACTAGTGATCAATTGAGACCAAATTGAAATTTCGTCAAAAGTTGAGCTTGAGTATTGACTTTAAGCACTACAAAACATTCAAGTTGAGCTTGAATATTGTTTTTGAATACCAATTACTTGTCCGATGCAAGACTTCTTTAGCCTCATATTTGTGTTCTATGGACTGTATTGTTTGTGTTTTCTATGTGGTATGGACGTTACACAATCATATTATTTTTAGGGTAATAGGCCATCTTCTGCTATAGGAATTATCTTTTCTTTGATGGTGAGTCGCGAAAGCAAATTCTCTTCATTCACATACTATGGGATGCTCTATCGATGAACTATTGTACTACATCGATTTTATCTCTTCGATAGGCCTTGGGAGTTTTGGACACCAATTGGAACCTTGAATAGGAAAGGATTAAGGCTAATACGGATTGGTTTTGCTTTTGGGAGCTCGGGGCTTGTTGGATGTAGTGTAGTCTTGAGCACTTGTTGGGTGCTTCTCTAGTCTCCCTGGTGTTTGCTAAGCTTTAGAGGCTGGGCTTGTAAGAGCTATTTATTGGGAATTTACTTAATATGTACAGTGAAAAATAAATTAACTTGTCAATTCTCAACACGAATCTTTTTGTATTTAGATAGAAACCGTGTTTAGAATAATACATTTGATAAATTCTGCAAACTCTTTTGCTAATCTTGGAACATGAACAATCACGATCTGTAATCCATAATTGTCCAATTATTCAACCTCCAATGAAAATCCATACATGGAACAAGAACGAGAGAATTAGAGTTTTACTTTTCTTATACTAGCAAGAATATGAATTATGTTCTGTTCTGTTTTCTGAAACCTTAATGACTTATTAATATAAGTCCAAGTGGATTTTGCTAGTTTGTTAAACTTAACCCGATCCAATATTTAATTAACCTAATTAATTAAATTTGGTCAATGATTTAATTAATCTAATCAATTAATTTGGGCCAATTAACATACGACTCAATTAATTCATTGTTCTATACTTGTTAATTAATTAATTAGTGAATCTCATTTTTCTGGTTCTACTTTTATGTGTAATACATTAGGTTCCCGATCATAATGTCTAACAATATAAATTAAAATATCCTTTTTAATTTATCACTAATTCACATTCGTCGTCCCAAATTGAAATCTAACAATATGTCTGGGTAATACATGTGAAAGGAAATGTCACGTGGTATGATAAAACCAAACTAATTCGTTTACCGAGAAACTATAATCTTTTCGTCTATATGATCCGATCAATTACGAGATATGGATATGTGTCAATCTCAATTATCAATCATATATTTCATCCTACTATTAAGTGTAAGTCGAAAACTCCTTTTCGACTTATGAGTACACATTGGTCAATGATTTCATGATCAACTTAATTGAATGAAATGTAGATCATAATATCTTACTATCTAAGAGGGATGAATTCTATATTGATCATTCACAACCTACATATGATTCTTGACATACCAGAACGATGCCGTATTAGCGACTCTTAGCAAAGTAACATCCAACATCACCAAAGTACGACTATACTCATATAAGGTACTGTAATGACCTCAAGTCAAATAAACAATTTCATTACGGAACATTAGAGATTAACCATTGACACTCAAATAATTATCCGTGTGGAATCTCCCTAACAGGTCTCTAATGTTTTGTTCTATAACAAAACATCCACGTATTCATCAACACACTTTAGCTTGTGAGATCAGTTACTTACTTCATAAATAAAAAATGTCACACGTGATAATCTATCCGTAATAACGATATCTGTATCTCGTTATTACATACGATTGGTGTGCTGTCATATGCACCCAAAAATAATACCCTAACCTCTAAAAACTAATGTAGCAATGGAAGTAAGGGTCGATTCCATGAAGGTGTGTATAATTCAATATTTTATGCTCCGTACAATGATTGGGGGTTTTTGTAAGCAAACAATTGTAAATAAAGAAATTAATAACAATGAAAATTAAATTAACGAAAATAATCAAAAGACTAA
>CAIGRB010035437.1:203701-219268 GCA_903798255.1 Fraxinus quadrangulata | reverse complement strand
TATATAGGCTAAATGGTTTCCTTTTTGTTTCAATATATATTTTAATTAAAATTACGGTTTAACAATGACTCGACGGTTGAAATTTGAAATAGGAGAGTAGGATTTTTGTTAGGAAAAATACATAAGAAAACTAGAAATACTGCTGGAGTTATATAAATAAAATAAAGGAAAGAAATATTACAACAAACAGATAAACAATAAAATAAAGGAAATATGGTTGTTGATATAATGACGATATTGAAAAAAAAAAACGGGGCTTGTGTTGCATATAGTTTCCTTATAGCATATATATTCCCCACTGTGGTGCAAGAGTACTCATGACGCCTGCTTCCCAAAATACAATGGTTGAAAGTAGTCGACTAGCTCCTCATTCCTGCTTTAGGCAAACTGAAAATACTCCCACTTCTATCATCGAGCTATAAATAAAATTATCTAAGTTACTAAGAATAAGACTATTGAAAACAAAGAGTTAAGAATAAATTTAGAGAGAAGATTGAGCTCTCAAAGTTTGGCGTGTGGAATAAAGATGAGAAAACCTCCTTATATAGTACTACGTTGAGAAGTGGTTTCAATTCTCTATTAATTTGCATTAACATAAAAATGTTAAATAGCCATTAAGGCTTGTAACCACAAATTCAATTGAAAAAATTAATTATGGAATTGAAACATATTAAATTTGTGTTCGCATGTAACCCAAAAATTCCAAAATTTTATTTAATTAAAATCGATTAATTAAAATTAAACTTGCGGTGATCTAATTGAAATTAAATGATATTGTTTCCATAAGTCATTCAATCGAATAAGGAAATCAGAAATTCGCTTCAATATTTCCAACTATGCGACCACATAGAAGAACTGAAATGGCCTCTGGAATTTAATGAAGACACCTATGCGACCACATAGGATTTAAGCTATGGGACCGTATAGTTTTGACAACTTTCACTTTCTTGCGTTTTGGTCTTCGAACTTAGTTTTGCCGATCTCTGCCTCTTTTCCCCTTTTTCTTATTCCAATGCTCCATAGGTACTCAAAATCTTCACATCTCCAATTCCTCTTTCGATTACTTGCAATTTGGTCTCTGAACTTTGATTTTCTTTTGTTTTAGTCCTTTTTTTTACTTATTTCTCACATTTTCTGTCACATTCATCACGTTGTCCTGCAAAACACAAATTACATAAAATTAAGTTATATTCCAATATATTTATGAACAGTTGTCCGTGTTTGTAGCCCGAAACAAGTGTATAAAACGCACTTATCAACTTCCCAAAACTTGAACTATTGCTTGTCCTCAAACAAAACTGTAATTTAACTCTTCAAAAAAAAAAAAATGGTTTGACACCCCGTCATTTCTCAGGAATTAACAACATGAACAGCTGCAACAGTGTAAAATCGAATCAATCTCCACATGTTAAATACATAACTCGACGTGTGTGTGTAAACTCATGTAAACATATCAAGCTCATGATTGGCCCAACACCTGCCCCATAGTAGTCAAATATTCCCTTACTTCGCTCGAGAGATACGCACACCCCAAAAGTTATTATTTTTACTCAAATTTTTTCGAGATGTATCCTAAGTTGAACTTATTAAATTATATTTCTTACTCTCTCTTAGGTTGGATATGTCTTACTATTACAAGTTCTCATTTCAACAAATTGGGATTCTCCTCCATTTTTGATCGCTTCAACATTTAAGATTAAATTAAGTTACTTGCCTATCAGAAAAGATATATAGTTCTATCAACCAAATGTTTGGGGCTTAATCAATGTAATTGTGTACGTATATATGTACATATATTTTATTTTATTTTATTTTCCCAAATATCTTCTCATTTGTTTTCTATATAACCCATGTAATGAACTTTAGGCCGATAACTCCCAAATCAGATGACCATAAGGCACCAGGTTTAAAATCACCTTTACAGATTTAATCACTCGAGTTATATAGGCACAAAAAGATGCTTCTAGTCACTCAAAAATTAGTGCAATGCCCATTTTCTTTTAGACATTCAGTTTCTAAAACTAACCTCTAATTTAAAACTTTCACCTCGTCTTCATCTCATTGATTTTAGACAATTCACACAAGTAAATATCATGCAAGGAATCCCTACTCATCTCGACGTTCCCCTGAACAACTCAACCATCTCTAAACTACCCTATAGTTGGATTATGGATTCATACTATAAAGGTTATTCGGGTTTACTTACTTTAACTATTTTCTAAATAATGAACCAAATCACCAACTCAATATGTCAAACATGAGTATTGTGCATAGAAAATGTCAAGTTTCATACTAATAAGCTTTAACTCATATAACAGTACACTATTTTCATTATTCACAATTCATACATATTTCAATATTCAACATCATAGCCGACAAAGTTATCAAACACAAACAAGCACACAAAACTATAACTATAATCTAATGCTAGAAAATAAATAGAAAAAAATTGATTTTTTTTACACATACAATCACACTAGAACTACAGTAAAATATGATGAATGTCACCCCCAAACTTATTTAAAACATTGTCTTCAATGTTTTTATTAATACAAAA
Organism: Fraxinus quadrangulata; assembly: GCA_903798255.1. Classification (NCBI taxonomy): domain Eukaryota; kingdom Viridiplantae; phylum Streptophyta; class Magnoliopsida; order Lamiales; family Oleaceae; genus Fraxinus; species Fraxinus quadrangulata. Next base: position 216,711 of record CAIGRB010035437.1, on the reverse strand, counting down.
TGCATTAGTAAAGAGTACGTAACGAAAAGGACAACTTCATAATAAGATAAAGAAAAAGGGGCTCAGAATACTCAAGTGTAGAGGTGGTGGATGGGAACGGGAATTGGAACCGAATGCGCCATCAACGGATGGTGGAGAGAGTCATGCGAAAAATCTGTCACATCAACTCTGACTACTATGCGAGCTCAGCCTGCATGCCCTGAATGTGTAAAGACTGTTCCCGAACCTCATTCTCGATGTTATCCAAGCAGTCCCAAGTCTCGTTAACCCTCAGCTGAATCCCATCAACTCTGCCCACAAATTGATTCTACCGTCCATTCATGATCTCAACCTTTCGTCTCGCAGCCAAAAACTCCCTACTAGCAGTAGAAGCGAAGTTCCTGGTACTCAACATGTTATTCCTCACTGTTTGGAGATCTGTACCCATGTCACCCATAGCCTGCTGAAGACTCTCAATATCTAGCTATAACTGATCATGGTAGCGAACATCTATCACAGGAACTGTGTATTAACATCCAGAGGTGTCAATGGTGGTGGTACATCAGGCATCTCTGAGTCTTTAGCCCCCGGACCCCGTACGCTTGCTGCTGCCTTACTTGCTTTCTCTCGTGCTTCTCTCTATGTTTTCCCTAGTTTGATCTTGAACCTCCAAGGTAGTCTGTTTAATGAAGGGGCTAGGTTTCTCTGGAAGCTCCTCGAATGGGATAGTAACATCGGTACTCTTGCAGATCCTACTGACCAGATTTGGAAAAATCAGAGAATGGTGACGACCTCCCAGACATCCTAAGAATGAATACACGAAGGTAGCTAAATCAATCTCCCATCCTCTCACCAAGTGATAGAGAAAGTCTACCGTTGGGTCAGTAAATGTGGTTTGATGTGAGGTGAGCTCAATATTGTGGTAAATGAATAGCTATAAAATGGCTTTTGACGGTGTAAGCTCAATCTGATGCCAACCTGATGTTTGTAATGGCCAAGCATCCTCACACCTAAGTAAAAATCCCTCAATCATGCTCCAATGGAAATCTTCCAGAATAGGAACAATGTGATCCCCAGTAAACTGATAGTAGTCATGTATTACCTCAGGTGTGAACATGATCTACTTATCCTACACCTATGTCTGGTGTAGATGTTCGGGCCTAAGGGTGTCGATGGTGGTGGCAATGGGGCGAGTCGAGCCGGCTCGGCCCATATACCCACGAGCTCGGCTCGTGCTCGTCACGAGCCGAGCTCAGGTTCGGCTCGTTACAAATACCTGAGCTCGGCTCGGCCCACGAGCGCGTGGTAAGATAAACTATTTTTTAAAAAAAAAGAAAAAAAAATTTACCTTGAGCCCACGAGCCGCTTGTTTTTTGACGAGCCGAGCCTGAAGAGCCGCCCACTCGGCTCGGGGTCGAGCTCGTCTTTTGACGAGCCCGAGCGGCTCACGAGCAGGGTTTTGACGAGCCGAGCTATCGAGCCGACGAGCCGCTCGGCTCGTTTGACATCTCTAGTGTCGATGTCTCTGTTTAAACTTACATAGAACTCGCGAACTAGTCCCTCATACATTGGATGTGATCTTTTTATTACTTTGTCACAACCACAGTTCTGGACCAAGGTGATTATCTTGAATCCGGGAAAATCTTCAGTTTAACCAGCCTTTCTGGAAGTAGTGCCCAGTGACTAATGATATCGGAGTATCGCGTGATGGCCGCTTGATTTAAAAATCGTCGTATGCCCCCTTCAGGTTCCCTAGTTCGCGCTGTACCCAAAGTGGAAGCTACTTCCTTTGGTCGTTTGCTTAGGAGGCATTTTACAAACACAAAGAGAAATGAAACATGTAAGTCATTTGTACCAAAATCCAGTCAAACAATGAAAATGTTTCATTTAAAACCGCGTTCGACCAAACAATTTCGGCTCCAGACATCGTCGAGAAAAATTGAAATTTTGCCGAGCGACCATCGAGTATATGAAAGATGGTATATTAGTCTCACACATATTCAAATTTTAGGTCGAATGGACATCATTTGGATTAGGAAACTGAGGGACAAAGTTAGGGACTTGAAGTGCCGTGTGCCTAGTCATGTCATGCCTATGTGTGGTCATTTTAGATTTTGGTGTTTTCAATGACATTTTGCAAAGACCATCAGCACAAAAAGCAATCCAAAATGCATATCAAAAATGTCAAATTCGAAATGAACCCTAATTCCACACAAATTGTCACAGCATTTCATCTAACACTTTGTAAATGCTTTATTTTCCATGGAAATTTTAAGATATGGGAATGAATCAAACCAAGAATTTTTTTCTCAATTCAACTCAACAATCACAAACCCATCATCGACCTAATGCCCTTACTCCATCTCAACATGCAATTTCATCCCCCAAACAACAATAGGAAACTTACATAGAAATGGGCAAAAATAAAGAACATACCTTGATGTCGGCTTTGATATTGAAGAATAATGGAGACAAAGGGAGTGTGAGTGATGTTGTGGGTGTGTGTCATGTATGAGGGTTGTTTGAGTGGTGGTGTGCATCATGTTCACGTGCGTGTGTGGCCGTGTGCATGAGTGAATGGGACAGTGTGTGTGGTGTCGTGTGTTTTTAAAAAAACGGGGGGCCTAATTTACTCTATGCCACCGCATAGAGTAATCCTAAGCGGTCGCATAGAGTAAAACATCAGGGCCAATTTTGGCCCTGCATCCTTACTTGCAATCGCGTTCTAGGTACTATGTGGTCGCATAGACTACCAAGGAGGGATTTTACAACCCGTTTAAAAAATTTACCATGTTTGACGATTCGAGACCTCCGAGACCTCGATGTTTGTGCTAAATAAGTTCTAACAGATATAATGAGTATATACAACATCGAAAAATTTGTAAAACCTAATCAACTTTTCGAAAAGTCGTTTTTCGTCATTGTCACTAAAATTTCGAATTTTCATTCACAATGTAACTCGGTCTTCCAACACTCTCAAAACTTGTCAAAACACATTTTAAACCACATGGTATGCGTAAATGCCATGAATTTAGCTCCAAAAATATTTTTAAACTAGAAAACACATGTTGATCCTAAAAAACTCAAAATTTGATCGTTTGGCTTCGAAATGCTTGACTTTCTCACCGTATCAACTAAATACCATTCCAACATCCCTAAACTTATGCATAACACATGCAAAACCAATTTGGACCATGCATAGACTCTTAGTGAACTCTAGGGACGATGAATGACTTAGTATAACTAAAAATATTTCAAAAACAAGAAAAATTCATAATCTAATGCATATGCGACAACATAGGATTACTGAAATGGCCTCTGAAATTTGCTGAAGGCACCAATGCGGCAGCATAGGATTTAAGTTATACGACCGCATAGTTTTGGCAACTTTCGCTTTTTTGCGTTTTGGTCCTCGAACTCAGTTCCGCCAATCTCGACCTCTTTTCCCGCTTCTTCTTCTTCCAATGTTTCATTACAATGCTCCATTGATCCTCGAAATCTTCACGTCTCCAATTCTTCTTCCGGTTCATCTTTCGATTATTTACAACTTGGTTTCTGAACTTTGATTTTCTTTCGTTTTAGTCATTTTTTTCACTTATTTCTCATATTTTCCGTCACATTCATTACGTTGACCTGCAAAACACAAATTATATAGAATTAAGTTATATTCTAACATATTTATCAACAATTGTCCGTGTTTGTAGTCTGAAATAAATGTGTAAAACACACTTATCATTGAGTGATACTTTAACAAGAAGAAATGAATTTAAAGTGGCACAAGGCATGCCTTTATAGTGCCATTTTTTTTTCTTTTTAATCATAATTATACATGGTATAAGTCACTTGCTAATTATACAAGTATCTCTTTACGTAAATATTTTGATAGATTGTAGATTTTCAAATCGATGTCAATTCTTATATCCTTTTCGAGGTGTCAGTTATCATCTTCAAGTTTTGCTAGTCAAGGTTCGTGACTCTGAAAGTATAAAAGAATTTATTAATCTTCATCATGCTCCTAGAGGAACATAGTTTAGAGTATATTTGATATATTTAAATCATGATTCACAATTTTCAAAACAACTCCTCCATTTCCATATCATACACAAGAGTAGCTAGTATTAGCTTGTGTAGGATTACACAATTTCCTTTGCTTATGTTTAATTCTACAACTGAACCTGATAATAAAAATTCAACATCTTCTCTAGTTAATGAAGGGGAAGAATTTGGACCATTTTTTAAGAATCAAGAACAAGAAAGAGAGAAAGCTAATGCATGAAGTGCTGCTGTAGCATTTGATACGTGGAGTAATGTTGGGGGTGTTTTATTTTATTTTATTTTGTTGAAAATTACTAAAATGTCATTATTATTTTTTGGTATTTAGGTTATTTGTTAATATAATTGGGTTACTTAATTTTTTTTATATTTTTTAGAAAAAATGTTTTTATTATTAATTAGACGTGTACATATTGAACATGCCAAACGTCATTCAAAATAATATTACATTATATAAAAATTTATCTCAACACTTTTTTCAAAACTAAAAGTCTTCGATGAAAATCTACAGAAATTCATAAAAGACTTTTTTAAATTCTTAACAAACCCATAAAAGTCACTTAAAAATCCACAAAATTCACAAAAGTTATCCACTTAAAAGAATTTATAAGAGTCTTTAAAAAAATTCAATTGAATACACCCCCTAAATAGAGCATCTAAATGCAGAAACTGATAGAAATCATAATTCACGATGCAAACAACATCTGAGCGTCGAGAACTATCTGTCTTTTCACAATAATAAACAAAATAAAATATAAAAGATGAGAAACTTCATCCTCGTCTCGCAATTCTTACTTCTTTTGCAAGACAAGAAGGCCGAACTTCATAAATAAATATAAAAAAAATATGCACGATTTTCCTAATGTTTCAAATGGAGTACATTAAATTGCCATAAAAATGCCACATGATAAGCATGAACAAAAATGAATGGCAACCTGAGTAATAATTGAAGTCTAAGCAACTTATCTAAAACATAATACTTTTATTCAGTCAGCTTTACAACATCAAAAATTATGAGCTAATTAAAACAAAAACATAGATGGGTTACGTGCTAAAATAATTATTATCCATGAGGAATCCACGTCAATTCCAAAAGGGCCCGTTACTTGTCTATGAGGACTCCACATCAATCCCATAGGGCTCCATAATCAAACCCAAAAAGGCATGTAAAAAAACATGTTTTTAACACACGTAATGATAAGTTTGACATGTAACATATCAATTACATGGAAAATCCGCTACTAATGGCTGTAATTGAGCAAATTTCATTAATTTTTTTTTTTTTATGCGGCATGTAATTGATTGGTAGAATTTCAAAACTAACTTTGAATTTAATCTACCTAATTGAAGTTCAATGACTAAATTTAAATTTAATAACCAAACCGAAATTTTAGTGATTGCACATGCAATTTACCCTTTTAAATTTTCACCATTCCCTAAAATTATTAAGAATAATTATATTCACACCATAGTTTTGTTAACTACACTACATTTTAATTTCTTTTTTGTCATGTTCTTATCATCAATTCTATTACTAATGATAATTTCCTTCCATAAAATTGTTAGAAGGATAGAAAAGCATTTATTTGCCTCACATATTGTTAAATAAGCAAAATAAAATACAAATACAAGAATTCAACAACATATTTACTTCTTATTTTAATGTACCTCAGCAAAATATTTAGATACAAATTTTTGTCAGAGACAAGATATGTTAACTAATTGAATGTTAAAAATTGAAATTCGATAAAAAAACGTTGAGGACAAAAATGAAAAATGAACAAAAATAGAAGAGTTCAAAAATTTTATTTCACTATTGAAGTTTTATTGTGATCATTAATAAGCTAATAACAATCCGATTACATAACAAGACATTTTCTTATATGGAATTTTTACTTGGATGGCTGGACTACATCATAAATTACGAACTGAACCTTAAAGTCGGGTTATTAAATTTTTTTTTTTTTTTTTTTTTGAGACGGTAAAATAGATTATATTAATCAAAAATCATATACAGATACTCCGGGCATACCCGGGTAAATCAACAATGAAGTAACAATGGAAATACAACTACTATGGGCATACCCAAGTAATCAATCGAAACAAAAGATAAAGAAGAGAAACAAATCAACTCATCGCTAGAGACTGGTAACAATTCAAAACATTTGGATACAAAGCAAACATCACTTTGTATACATGTGTTTTGATTTGTCGAATAATACTCTCCACATGGGGTTTCAAATTTTCAAAAATCATTCTATTCCTAGCCATCCATATGTAGTAAACGGAGCTGGCTAAAGCAATTCTTTTAGCTTTGTTACGCCAAGAGGTTCCACGAGCTTCCTTCTTGATCCACTTAAGTGCACTAGCCATGGTAGTCATGGCTCTTGTAATGCCTAACCAATCTTTAATGCTCTTCCAAACACTTGAAGAGAATTGACATTCAAAAAAAAGGTGATGACAAGTTTCCTCATGTGAAGCACAAAGAACACAATTCCGATCAATATCCAAATAGTGCAATTTGTCTTTGGTGAGTAACTTTGATTGAGCTCCCAACCATAGCATAAAGGAGTGTTTCGGAGTGATGAAATGCTTCCAAACATCCTTTGCCCAACACTTTGCAACCCCCTTAGGCCGAAAAAAATCATATGCCTTCTTAACACAAAATTTATCCCCATCAAGCCAAGAAATCCCGCTAAAATTCTGTTGCTGTGAATTTAATTGTTGCTGGTCGGCCCTGTTATGTGCAGAAATCTGCCCTTGTGCATCTCTAATTTCCAGCAATTTTTTGAAGAGTGGTGAGTGATCTTTCAAGGGTAAGACCTCCCAAATGCTAGCTCCTTTAAGGTAGAATTGGTTCACCCATCGAAGAGTGGTGAGTGATCTTTCAAGGGTAAGACCTCCCAAATGCTAGCTCCTTTAAGGTAGAATTGGTTCACCCATCGAATCCACAAAGTATCCTTTTTATGATGTATATTCCACAGCAATTTTGCAAGTAGAGCAGAATTCCAGCTTTTCAAATCTCTAAAGCCCAAACCACCTTCAATTTTCGGTAAGCAAATGTCCCGCCAAGCAACCAAAGGCTTCTTAGCACCCCATAGGAAGTTACGACAAAGGCTATAGATTCTAGAAATGATTGTAGCTGGAATAGGTAGTAGAGATAGCCAAAAACATTCAACTCCTTGGATTACCGCTTTAATCAATTCCGCTCTCCCCGCATAGGACAAAGATGAACATGTCCATGAACTAATATAAGCTGTAATTTTATCCAAGAAAGGAGCATACGAACTTACTTTTAATTTCACGGAAGCAAGTGGAATACCCAAATATCGAAAGGGCATTGTACCCTTAGGAATGTTGGTAATTTCTTGGATATCATCAAGCTCAATCCCATGTATACCAGCTGTAAAGAGGCTGGATTTAAGGTTATTCATCCTTAATCCCGATGCATTTCCAAAGCTATTCAAAAAATTCATCAAAATTTGCACCGATAAAATATCTCCCCTTGCAAAAAGCATTAAATCATCCGCAAACGCAAGATGTGTAATCTTTAACGGGCCACATTTAGGATGGAAATTGAAATCACTCTCATTAGTGGTAATCTTTAGCATTCTTGAGAGATATTCAATACATAAAACAAATAAGAATGGAGAGAGTGGATCACCTTGCCGTAAGCCTTTCCTCCCTTTGAAAAAACCATGTATGCTACCATTCAAAGCCACGGAGTAAGTAGGAGTGGAAACACATTCCATGATCCAACCTATGAATTTGGAAGGGAAACATAACCCCTCGAGCATTTGCTTCAAAAATCCCCAATCAACCGAGTCATACGCCTTTCGCAAATCAATCTTAAGTAGACATCTTGGGGCAACCCTCTTTCGATTATATTGCCTCATGAGTTCTTGAGCAAGATGGATGTTTTCCATCATACTCCTCCCTTCCACAAATGCGGATTGTGCTTGGTCAACAATACTTCCCAAAATAGGCTTCAAACGGGATGCTAGGATCTTTGCAATAACCTTATAGAATACATTGCAACAAGAAATAGGCCTATAGTCTCCAACAATTGTAGTGTGGCTAGATTTAGGGACCAAAGCAATTACCGTATGGTTTACTTGTTTGAGAAGGGAACCCGATGCAAAAAATTCCTTAATGGCTTCAACAAAATCCACTCCAACTATCCCCCATGCTTCTTTGAAAAAACATGATGAATAACCATCCGGCCCGGGGGACTTATCATCCCCTATGTCAAAGAGAGCTTCCTTAACTTCTTGGCTAGAAATATCCCGAACAAGAGTGGTTCCTTTGCTCCAAAGAAATGAAAGGGCCGCCATTTAAAAAATTCTGCTCAATGGGAACATTTTGACAGCTTGTTCCAAGTAAGGAAGTATAGAATTTGACAAACTCATGAGCAACTTCCTCTTGCGATGTAGTGTAGCAACCATCATCCTTAAGAACTTAAGCAATGAAGTTCCTTTTAGTGTTACGTTTCACCATAGCATGGAAAAACTTGGTACATTTATCACTATTAATAAGGAAATTGCACTTAGCTTGTTGGTAATAGAAACTCCTTTCCGCCTCACACAATCCAAACGCCTTTTTCCTTAACTCGGCCACAAGAACTTGGAGATCTTGATTAGTGGGCTGATTATGGAGCCTTAGTTGAGCCTCCTCCAACTCCATTTTTGCCATGTTTGTCCTCGTAGAAATGTGTGCAAAATGCTTGACATTTAGAGCCTTCAAAGCTCCCTTCAATCTTTGCAATTTTTTACAAAACAAAAATTGTTTTGTTCCTCCATCAACACACAACCAGCCCCTTCGAACAACTTCCGGAAAATCCTCATGCTTTGTCCACATATTGAAGAATCTAAAAGGCCTCATGTTGTTTCCATCCCTCTCCAAAACCGAGACAATACACGGAGAATGATCGGATAGGCATCCCGAAGGTAAAAAATCAGCAAAGGCTTGAGCACCATTTTGCATCCAAGTTTCATTCACCATCGCCCTATCAAGCTTACTCCACATGGAATTGTTGGTCCAAGTGTAAAGACACCCCGTAGACCTTAAATCCGTGAGACCAACTTGAAGGCAACAATTAGCAAAATCCTTCAATTCATAAGGTGTAACCTCCGCACCATTACTTTTTTCCTCAAACTTCAAAACATTATTGAAATCCCCAAGCACCAACCAAGGTAGCGAAACCACGATATTTAGGAGACTATTCCAAAGTGGCCTGCGGGTGACAATAGTATGAAATGCATAAACAAAACTAGCTTGGAAGGTAAATGAAGTTACCTTGCAAGTTGCAATGCAATGGATAACTTGTGGTGTGCTTTCCACCACTTCCAAGAAGACCTTCATAGGATTCCATAAAATCAGAATTCTCCCGGCTTGATGTGTGCAAAAATTATTTGCTTGTTTCAATCCGTTGAATTTATTCCGCACAATGCGATTCAATTTTGGTTCCCCAAGTTTCGTTTCCAAAACTCCCATAACATCAATATTGTTATTTTTGATGAATTCCCGAACCCCGTTTTGTTTGAGAGGTTGGTTCAAACCCCTAATATTCCACGAGGCAATCTTCATGAAGAAATAACAAGAGCATTACCTCTCTTGCCAACTTTCTTGGTCATTTTCTTACCCTCCATAGGCTGCACGACATTAACACCAACTGGTTGTGCGTTACGTGCGCCCATCGGCTGTTTGCCCTCTCTCCCCACATGCTGTTGAACCTGTGTGCATGCTGGTTTTTGCTTCTGTGTGCACACGCCCTGCTGTTGTGTGCACACGGCCTGCAGTGGTGTGCACACGGCCTGCTGTGATGTGCACACTGGCTGCTGTGGTGTCTGCTGTGATGTGCACACGGCATGCTGTGATGTGCCTGCAGGCTGCTGTGATGCCTGCTGCTGTCCGTGTGTGCACACGGCCTGCTGTGAGGTGCACGCAGACTGCTGTGATGTGCAATCATGGTGCTGTCCATGTGTGCCTTTAGGCTGCAGTTCATGTGTGGCATTCTTCTGTCCCTTCACCTGATTTTTCCTTTTCCTGTTCGTAACAACTGTAAATTCTAGTTGATTTTCCAACTGCTGTTCGTTGGTGCTTTCATTAACTTCACCTGTCTGTTCATTAGTAACTTGTTCATTCAACTTCCGAACGGTAGAACTTTTTGCTGTCCACCGGTTTTCCAGCCGGCTTTTTGTAGACGCACCCATCCGTTTTGTGTCCAAAAACTTTGCAAGAACCACAGAATTTCGGTTCATACTCATAAAGGATTTCTTGCTCCCTTAAAACATTATTTGGAAGCTTGACCATCACGCTCCTCACTAGTTCAATCGAAGCATCTACTTCAACAAGAACTCTTGCATAGGATAATCTCTCTTTAGTGGATGTGAGTTTGTCGGTGGTGATAGGTTTGCCCACCTTAGAGACAACTTTACCCAATGCATTTGCACCCCAAAATTCCAAAGGCAATCCCGGTAAATTTATCCACACCGGCATTCTACTTACCCCCTTTTCATCAAATTCGAAGTATTGAGGCCCCCACTTAAAACTTCCATTCTATCGTCCTGCGACTCGAATTTAAAAACCAGCCATCCACTATTATGCACGTGGTATTGGTATTTCACCTTCCAAGAGTCACAAAGTTGTATGAGTGCCGTTCTTCCCGGGAAACGACCGGCAAAATACCCAACAATACCGTAGCCCCATTCTTTCTCAATATTTTCAGCATCATCCTCAGTTAGTTCAACCACCTCCGAAGAGTTAAAAGAATGCACCAGCTTAATACCTTCATCTGGATTTCTATTGCCCTTAAAGAGGTTCACCCATGAAGCTTTCCTATCATTATTTCCAGCAAGAATTTCCTTGCTAGCAGTCTGAGAATTTATACTAGAGCTAGCTGAATCCGTATCCTCATCGCCAAGTGTAATGGATACACTTGGTGAAATTTCAATTGCACCATGACTAGCTTTCACACATGCAAACTGATCAATGGACTTAGAAATTTCCACAGTCGAGAAATGAGTAGAAGAAACTGGAGTGATACGTTTAAGTGTAGGGGGTTTACCTTGTTGAACCTTACTTGACTTAAGCTTACCCATTATAATAGGTTAGCCCAAGGATACCAAACAAAGGAGAAGCCCAGAAGAGAAGCCCAGAAAACAGCCTACAGAAAAGGCCCAAGACCTCAAGTCACAGGAAAGAAGGAAACCCAATTCTGAATTTAGAGAATAACCAGCCCAGTCCACTAACCCAGCAAACCAAAACAACCAAGGTGAGAACTGAAAAGAATGAGTAAGAACACAGCCCAGTCCACAAACAGAAAATCCAGCCGGCCCAGCACAGAAGTGAAGAGCTAAACTGGGCCAGAATCCACAAAACAAAATGAGGAAAAGTCTAGCAGGTCCAAAACACACTGACCCGGTCCAAGCTGTTCAAAATACAAATAACGTGATCCCAGCTGGGGGGGGATCACGTGCTGGCGAGCTGGGGGACAAAAATTTCAGGATGCACCGTCCCAACAGTCACAAAAACAGAAAGGAAATCCCACAGCAGGTTTTCCACCTGTAGAAGCAACCCCAAAACCATGCAAGGTTGACCAAAATAGCTGAAAATCTGCAAAGAAAATCACGTCGTACTCCAAGCACCAGCAATTCAAAATTAATCAAAATTAATCCTTTTAATATTGAAATAATTATGCCACCGATAGATACATAATACAAGCAATCTACACACAATGAGGAAGAACACCAAGCACCAATCTGCAGAATCCGCAAAAACCAAAACAAAAAAACGAGCTGGAACGATGAAGCAGTGATGGCCGGACTGAAAGAACCAGAACCACAAAACCGGTAGCAAACTGAGCAGAAAATAGGTAGGAACACAGGCTGAAAGCATAAACTGTTAGAATCCAACACCTTCGTCAAACCTCCGTTCCACACGCTGGACACAGCAAAGAAACCCAACTTAACACCAAGTTACAAAATGTAACCGGTGCAATCCCAACTGAGCAGAAAGCTCGAAAGGGCTAAAGACCATGAACAGTTCCAATACAGTCTGCCTGCAAAATTTCCAAGAACCAGGAGCTGAAACTTGAAAAATTAAAACGAACAAACTAAAAACCAAAGAAACTTTGCACCAAGAAGACCTTGAATCACCTCAAAGAAGGTGAAACAAAGCAAGAAAAGAAAGGAAAGTAAGAAAAATGAGCAACAAAGAGGGAGTTTCTCTCTCTAAGTTTAAGAGCGTCTCTCTCTAACTCACTTTTTCCTGGGTTTTTTTTGCTTATTTAATTCATTCCGGGTTATTAAATTTTATTTTTATTAGTCGTGGGGTTAAGTAAAGTTGTAAGCACGATTTTTATAAATTAAAAAATTGCGATTATAGCATAGGCAGATGTCATAGGGTGTTTTCTTACAAGCTGCAAAGGCCTCGAGGCAGACCGCAAAACACAAATTTACACTTCGGTTGTCGATATAAGACTAAATATGCAAATTATTGAAGAAAGTAAAGAACTTAAGATTTTTGGGAACCGTTCCAACTTTATTTCTATAAAATAAAGAAATGCACTAAAGGCCTGCTTGGAAGTTTTGCGGTGCTAATTATGGGCGTTTTATAAGTACTGAATTTGAAAGATTATAAGGGGATTGATTTTGAATGATTTTAGTAGCGATTTTTAAAACAGTCCAATTCATAGTTGAGAGTTTATTATCCATCGATTTTAAAAGTTTTTTTTTAAAAAAAAAAAAAAATTTCATATATGTCCCTTAATGAAATTTTCAGTTTATAGTAAAATCTTGTATGGAATTTTTTTAACCCATAAGTGATATTTCCCCCTTAGTGAAATTTTCAGTTTACCGTTTCTTATATAAAATGTTTTTACCAATAAGTGATATTTTACTAACATGTAATTTTTTTAACATATAAGTTAATAATTAACTTAAAAAATTAAATAAAGTTAAATATTTACTTCAAATTTT
>CAIGRB010035437.1:186542-203600 GCA_903798255.1 Fraxinus quadrangulata | reverse complement strand
AATTTTTACACATAAGTGAATTTTTACTTATATTTAATTTTTTATATTTTATAAACAAATTTTTTTTTTCCTTATTTGTAGTATTTTACTTTATCAACAACTTTTTACACGAGTGATTTTATTTTTTTCCTTATGAGTAATATTTACTTGTGAGTAATTTTTTTAACTATAATGTATTTTTTTTATTATAAATAATTTCTTTAGTTAAAATATTTTTATTTACAAGTTATTTTGAAAAAAAATATGTTGATTAAAAATAATTATTTTATAAAGGCTAACATTAGAAGAAAATATGAGAAATGGTCATAATCCGTTGAATTAGTGGCTTGAACCAATCAAAATTAATCTACACTAATTTTAAGAGATTTTTTAATTCGAGATTGGTACCCGAACAAACTAGTAAGAGCCAATTTTTCCAGCCCACATTAAAATTAGGTCATATGGAAGGCATATCACGATATTTACGGGCGGTTATTGCCGTAGGATTGATCCAAGGACAGTTTTGGCTGCAAGAGAGCAAGATTTCTAGAAAAACTGACCAAAACAGTTGGCACGTCAATTGCAATTCTAATTTCATCTATTTATTCTAAATGTTGGTGCATTTTGGATATATAGAATAGTGAATGTTATCAATGAGACAAAAAATGTTATGTTGATCTGTTACTAATGGCCGTAAGTAATATTTTTAAGGCGTTAAGATTTCTCATCCCCAACCAACAAACACACGAATTTACACTTTCGGATATTAAAAACAAACAGAAAATAGACGAGTATGCAGAAGATTGAAGAAAGTAAAACAAAATGCCAAAATTACGAGAATCGTCTCAACTTTATTTCTATATAACAAAGAAACACACTAAATACAAAATCGTGAAGGATCAACACAATTGTTGTTGTCTCATCATTACATTCACTATTTTATACTTCCAAAATGCACCAAAACTTAGAATAAACGGATGAAATTTAGATTGCACTTGACACGCCCAATTGATGGGTCAGTCTGTCCTGGAATCCTGCTCTCTTGCACCCAAAATTGTCCTTGGATGCCTACAACAATAACCGCCCGTAACTATTGTCATATGCCTTCCATATGGCCCGATTTCTATTAAATTCGAGTACTTAAATTAGCTGGATAGTGAGTTCACAATTCTGTTGAACACAACTTGCATCAACCCATCGATCAACGCCACCTGATTTGTGTCATCGAATTATGTCTCGTGATGCCGCCATAAAGTAAAATAGACATCCATACCGTGGTCACTTGCTTATCACAAAACCAACATGCTGTCTTAATTCCTAAATCCACACTAAACATTGAGTATCGCACATGCCTTTGGCCATGGCATGGCAAGGACATGGCAACGTCTGTGCCATATCCATTTTCCCGGAAAGGATGCTCAAAAAATATTTAACTCATATTTGGTAGAAATTAAAATTTTAATCTTAGTCGAAATCAATAATTAATTTTAATCACAAATTTCATGGGACCCATAACTTTTTTGTCCTCATATTTTATCAATTTTTATCAAAATTTAATAAAAAGTTAATTTTAATCCCTACCAAATAGACTTAACAAGCTCCACTAATCTTTGTATTATTTAGGAAAAAAAATTTGTTGAGGTCCCAAACATTTAAAAACTGTTGTATTAATGGTTCATGTCTCCAACTTTTTAAAACTATGACACTTGTGGGCCTTAAACTCGTGAGCTTATGGGCCACACATACTCTTTTAAATATGTTTTTGAAACTCTTATTCTTTATTCGAATTTGAGATCGACTACTTTTAGTGTATGCGAAGTTAAAATTATATACGAACAACTTATTATGTGTACATTTTTTAATAAAAAAAAGTGAATAAATTTTAAAAAATGACAAATTATGATGAACTAAGATATCATTTACAGAGTTAGAGTATTTGGTATCAGTGTTATTAATCTCAGCTCGGACCAATCGATTGGGCTAGAAAACTGGTGAATCGAGCCTTTGTCTGGTCCGAGTAGAGAAATTTCGTCCAATGTAAGTGACTCGATTTTTACTAGGTCAACCAACGATTTTGATTTCAAACTGTCATGTCGGTTGACCAATTTTAACCAGGCTTCAAAATTTTCTTTAAAAATTTTTGGAAGTCCAAGGAGTTGAACCTTATACTCTAAGTTAAATGAATAGCTCTTCACCACTAGAGCATCGAACAATGTTATTACTTTCTTGCAATAATCTATATTTATCTGGAAATCATTTATAATTCTCTAAGTATTTTAAAAAAATTGTAGTCCAATATTTTACTTTTATTTTATAGACGTATTATGTATTGAAAGATTAATTTTAATTAAGATGAATTGAATGTTTAACAAAATTATAATTTAAAAGTATATAAATAATTAGTGACAAAAAAACTTAGAATATTTAATGTTATCTCAAAGAAAGAATTTTATACTTTAAATTTTTTTATAATTTTTAAGTCGGTTCAATCACTGACCCACCGGTCCAAGTAATCCGAGACCTAGTGCCTTGACCGAGTCGATGCCTAGGTGGGTCTAGTAACTATGTTTCGTATATTTATCTTGAAGTCAAAATTCTACGTCTTTCCAATTCTTTATATAGATTAAACTCTTTAATTTGTCTTCTTTGAGTCTTGATTTGTACTCAAACAAATTCTTATCATCTACACTAAAAGTAGATTCTAATGCTACAATACTAATCAAAGGTATTAGTAGATCACGTGATATAAGAAAAATAGTTGTATATTGATTCGTTCACGAAAAATAAAGTAAGTCTAAATCTTTTGCATCTACTAACTCTACTATTGTAAGTATAGCGCGAGTAAAATATCTAGCTAATTCTTTCGGTATTCCACCTCTACCTACATTCGAGGTACTTTGATTGGGGAAAGAAGAAGAAGTACCAATATATGTCTTACTTTTACTAGAATTAACCATTGTACATAATAATAATAATAATAATTCAGGGTTTTCCTTATCGAAATCTACTGAAGACACATTAGCGCTAGGCATTGGTATAGACGGCCATCTAACATTTTTACCAGATCTTTGGGCAATATATTGCACATAAAACAACTCTTTATATTATCATATGTAATTTAAAATTTAACGCATTTGAGATTTGGATTATAACAAATCTTTTATCCTCTAAATTATACCTAGGGTTCATTACTTAAGTTAAAAGAAATAACATAGGTAAATTTTTCCAATATTTCTTTACGTACCAGGAGTGGTAAAAACAATAATAAGAGTTGCATAGCCTTTACAAGAGTTTAGTAAAAGATGAGTTTTGTCTATGACCTATATCGGCGACAAAGTTACATAATCCATTTCGTGTTTTTTACACTATTTTTTAAAAGTTTGTATTCTACTAGGTGATAACGTAATAAAGATTAGAGCTGACAATACGTAGTTTACTAACTAAGTTAGACCTCACGCTTGAAATAATACTAATTAAACCAACAAGTCACTTTTAATTAGTTTCTAGATGGTTAAGCATATAATCTAATTTCCCTAAGTTGAATTACCATAATTGTAATATTTGAAAAGTAATAAAGAACACACAGTTTGATGATTGAGGAATCCAACTGGGTAAAAACTTCGGGATCAAGCCATTTACCTCCACTATAGAGTGGATTACAGTTCAATTCCAAACTAGTTCCACTAGTTGTTGTAAACCCTGCAACTCTAAGATCTGCTACCGTAGATACTGTCCAGTCAACCTCACTAGACCTCCTGTAGCTTCCAAGTTCTATTGTACTTACAGACTCACAATCTTCTACGAAGATATGTCGTCTCAGTTCACGATCTTCTACACACGGCTCTTCCAAGTGGATACCCAGGAATCACCTATTCATGTTCTTCTTCATGCGATTGAATCCCTTCCTTAAAGTTTTAAGGAAGCAGGTGTTTTGGATTAATGAATCTTGATATTTTCCCAAACATCGGTTGTCGGATCACAAGGACGAATCGATCAATGAATAGCCTCTTGGATCTCTCAAACAAATATATGAAAGTGTTTTGCAATTATAGCACCATCAACCTATGAAATTTGTCCCAAACTTCTGTATTTATAGTTGGGGACGCTTAGGTGCTATGAGACGTGTAAAACTCTTTAAAATCACGAATTAAGTTTGACCGCATAAATATGTCGCTCGAACGAGGGGACTTGTCGCTCGAGTCAAAGGTCCGTCGCTCGAGCGAAGCCTGGACAATAAGTGAGCGACAATGGTTCTGTTCCTATCGCTCGAGCGATGTCCAGGCATGAGGCTAGTGAAATTCCGGCGCCCCTTTTTCCTTGTTTCCAAACTCGAACTCAAACCCTAGGCAACCCAACTCAACTATACAAAATTGCACTCACTCCTTAACGTTTACACATGTTCAATTAAGTCTTTTTTGTTCACAGAATTGTCAATTATAATATTGGACCTAACAATCTCCCTCTTTAGCATTCTGTGACAAAACTATACAAATAAAGTCAAGACAGTAAAATAAATCAAACAATCAAACTAAACTACCCAAGTTACCAAAGCACAGTTTCTTATATTCCTTGGTATACCTGTATTCTGAAATCAAAAACTCAATACCCAATATAAAAACACGTAATATAGGAAATCAAAAATTCATGAACACAAATAAGCATGCTAGTTTGAGTGATATTAATGTCAATCAAAATACCAACCGAAACATTAACATTACGAAATATCAAAACTCAAACTGCTATGCATATGATATGCAATGCAGATGCAATGCACATTCTCCCCCTTACTGCAAACTCTCAATGTTTGTATGTAGTAGGCAAATGTATCTATGTCTCTTCCCAACGACACATCGACATAAAATAATAAAATGCATTTATAAATACTCTATCTCCCTTTTTGTCACAAATGAGGAAGGAATATACAAAACTTTTAACATTAACATAAAAAATGCAGTCGTTAGCATGCATAAGTATAATCAATGTACAGTAAACCTTCCCACATACTCCGTCCAAGTTGTCATAGAGTAAATTGTATAAGTGACCCATATATGTAAAGTGTCACTAATCATTTGTAAGTAGGACTCCAAACCTTAATGTTTTGAGAAATGACATACTAAATATCACTGTCAATAAATATATTCCTCTACTTATGAAAGTCAAACCATTTAAAGCACATTAGGACCTTTAAATAAAAACTCATTTTGTATTGATATTTTCTTTTCTCCTCCTGAATTTTTGCATATTTATTTTGTATATTTTTCAATATTTTAAGCTCATAATTATTTTTCACATTTTAAGTGCAACTCTTCTCCATTAAACGACTAAAATGACCCCTGTAACGAGTTTTAGGTCGGTTAACCCAAGTCAGTTGACTATAGGTACCAAGTTATGAGAAACCCCGCAAGGTTAATTGTTTGAGTCAAATAGGCTCCGAAAAAGAACATAAGACATTGAACTTTTTATTACCAAGGATAAATTTGAGCTTAGATCTAATAAATAAGGTCAATTCATGTTCAAAATCACCTTACTAACATGTGATTGTGATTCCAAATCTCACACATGCGGTAGAGTCCCACTAACAATATCATAGTTTGTGCAGTGCAAATGGTACATGAAGACACATATACTAAATACTCCATAAATAACCTAAGCCAGTAATGAAAACTATATTACTTCTCATTGATTAAACCTATGTATGATCATAACAAACAAATTCAAGTATATTGTATATTATGCTGTAAAAATAATTTTCCTCAATTTTTATTTTTCAAATTTCCATTTTTTTTATATTTTAAAACATGAATGTACCAGTACAAAAAAAAAATGTCAAACACAGAAAAATAAAATAAAAATATGCATGAGTTTTCTACCTAGAAAACAAATAAACAAATATGATGTATACATAAATTAATGTCACACAATGATAAAACACGAGCATACACCAAAAATACATAATCAGTTAGGTATGCAAATGTTCTTACTTTTAAGAGCACAGTGATCAATTTCAAAATTTTTCAGATCAATTTTCTTCACCCAAACTTGCCTAGTGATAGGAATATTCATATTCATCTGTGTCATTAACTTTGTCAATTGACTCACTTGATTAGTAAGAAAGTCAATCTAACCAATAAACTCCTGATACTTATTTCTATTTATGTTTCAGTTACTATTTTTGTTTAAGAATTGATGACATCTAGGACGTATGTGTCCTAACTCACCGTAGCAAAAGCAGGTCGGGACAAACTAGGACCAATGTTATGTGAATGCTGACAACTATTCCTAGGTTGACGGGTTATATGTTGTCTAGTAGGTCTCTATCTAACAAATCCCTTATCCTTAAGATCAGGGTTGGACACATATTTGTTCTAGTTAGTGGCAGGGACAAAAGTGGGCTTAGAAGTACTAGCACTGTTTTCTTAAAAGCCTAGACCTCCTTTATTTCCAGCCGGCTTGCCCATTCCTAAAATGTTATTTAACTTTTTAGAACCACTAGAGAAGACAAGCAGTTGAGATTTAGAATATTTTAGATCACTCAGAAGGTTCTTAACCTAGATTTCTAAGGTTTCCTTTTCAACTGTTGCTCATTAGCTCTCCTAGAAGTCTTCTCAAACTCACTAGTGAGATTCCTAACCTGAGTATCTAAAGATTCATTCATGGATTTCACTTCACTCGGGATCGAGGTAGATTCCTTAAAGTGCGCTACTAACTTCTCATTTTTCAATTCAAGTTCCTTATTCTTCGCACTCAATGCTTTGTTTTTAGTAAGAATCTCAAGACTCTCTTCATACATCTTATCATAAGCCTCTTGGATATCTTCCTCTCTCATAGACTCTTCATCATAATCCTCATCACCATCTAAGTCCTCTTCTCTTTCACTCAACTGATCAAATCCGTCATTAACCCTAACAACGAAGGCTATATTATTCTTATTATCTTTACAAGCGGATCTCGCAGTTAGAATCTCCAAGCTAGACTCATCATCAGTGAGAATAGCATCCATAGTCTTCTCCTACTGCTAGGGCACTCTTTATTCACATGCCAGAAATGTTGACACTTATGGCAGCTCACAAATTTAGATTTTCTCATAGATTCACTCGAGCCACCTTTGTCTCTCTCTTGAAGGTTATTTTTCTTCCTAAATATTTTTCGGAATTTTTTAGTCAGGTAAGCTAACTCCTCATCATCCGGTGAATCAGAATCAGAAGATTCAGTCCACGTGTTTCTTACGGATTTCAATGCCAGAGATTTTTCTTTAACTGGTTTATCTAAGGTCAACTCATACGTCTGCAAGAATCCAACTAATTCATCTACCTTAAAGGAATTTATTTCCTTACTTTCTTCAATCGTCATGATTTTAGGCCTGAAACGCTCGGATAAGGATCTAAGAATTTTACGCACTATCTTAGGCTCGAAAATTTTCTCTCATANTTCTCAAGCTTACTGGTGAGGTGCTTAACCTGAGTCTCTAAAGTTTCATTCATGAATTTCACTTCATTCAGGATCGAGGTAGATTCCTTAATATGCACTACTAACACTCTTTTTCCAATTCAAGTTCCTTATTCTTCGCACTCAATGCTTTGTTTTTAGTAAGAATCTCAAGACTCTCTTCATACATCTTATCATAAGCCTCTTGGATATCTTCCTCTCTCATAGACTCTTCATCATAATCCTCATCACCATCTAAGTCCTCTTCTCTTTCACTCAACTGATCAAATCCGTCATTAACCCTAACAACGAAGGCTATATTATTCTTATTATCTTTACAAGCGGATCTCGCAGTTAGAATCTCCAAGCTAGACTCATCATCAGTGAGAATAGCATCCATAGTCTTCTCCTACTGCTAGGGCACTCTTTATTCACATGCCAGAAATGTTGACACTTATGGCAGCTCACAAATTTAGATTTTCTCATAGATTCACTCGAGCCACCTTTGTCTCTCTCTTGAAGGTTATTTTTCTTCCTAAATATTTTTCGGAATTTTTTAGTCAGGTAAGCTAACTCCTCATCATCCGGTGAATCAGAATCAGAAGATTCAGTCCACGTGTTTCTTACGGATTTCAATGCCAGAGATTTTTCTTTAACTGGTTTATCTAAGGTCAACTCATACGTCTGCAAGAATCCAACTAATTCATCTACCTTAAAGGAATTTATTTCCTTACTTTCTTCAATCGTCATGATTTTAGGCCTGAAACGCTCGGATAAGGATCTAAGAATTTTACGCACTATCTTAGGCTCGAAAATTTTCTCTCATAGGTTGAAGCTAGAGTTCACTATGTCATTTGGGCTCGCGTAGAAGGCATCAAATGTCTCATCCTCTTCATCCTAATCTCTTCAAACCTAGTGGTCAACATCTACAACTTAAAGTTTTTAACAGCCTAAGTCCATCATGTGTAGTCTGTAAAATATCCCAAATTTCTTTAACAATTTCACACATAGATATTCTCCTAAATTTTTCAGGGGACATTGCCATAAATAGGGCATGTAAGGCTTTGCTATTCCAGTTACACTCATCTAAGTTAGCTCTAGTCCAATTAGTAATAGGAGTGAGGATAACGTCATTATTAATCGTAGAACTAGGGGCAGTCCAACCATTAACCACACTTAACCAAATTCGTTCATCCATAGATTTTAGGAAAACTTTCATCCTTACTTTCTAATGCGCATAATTACTTCCTTCAAAATAGGGTGAGATTGACAACAAAGTACTTATCTAGACAGTAAGGTCAAGACACAAAATTAAGCTCTGATACCAATTGAAAATATGTAGTTTACTAACTAGGTTTGACCTCACGCGCGGAATAATACTAATTAAAGCAACAAGTCACTTTTAATTAGATTCTAGATGGTTAAGCATACAATCTAATTTCCTTAAGTTGAATTACCGCAGTTGTAATATTTGGAAAGTAATAAAGAACACACAGTTTGATGACGAAGAAACCCAACTAGGTAAAATTTTGGGACCAAGCCAGTTACCTCCACTATAGACAATGTAGATTATAGTTCAATTCCAAACTAGTTCCACTAGCTGTTGTAAACCCTGCAACTCTAAGATCTGCTGTTCATTCCAGCTTTGCGATCTATTACCGTAGATACTGTCCAGACAACCCCACTAGACCTCCTGATGTACCTCATGTAGCTTCCAAGTTCTACTGTACTTACAGACTCACAATCTTTTATCAAGATATGTTGTCTCGGTCTCATGATCTTCTGCACACATTTCTTCCAAGTGGATACCCAAGAATCGCCTATTCATTTTTTTTTCCTGCGCTTAAATCCATTTCTTAAAGTTTTAAGGAAGTCGGTGTTTTGGATTAATGAACTTTGATATTTCCAAAACTCAGTTGCCGGATAACAATGATGAATCAATCAATGAATAGCCTCTTGGATTTCTCAAATAAAGATATAAAAGTGTTTTGCAATTATAGCACAATGAAGCAACCTATGAAATTCGTCCCAAACTTCTGTATTTATAGTTGGGACGTTTAGGTATTATGGGTCATGTAAAACTCTTTAAAATCACTAATTAGGTCTGGCTGCATAAATATGTCGCTCGAGTCAAAGGTCTGTCGCTCGAGCGAAGCCTGGGCGATAAGCGATCGACAATGGTTTTGTTTCTATCACTCTAGCGATGTCCAGGCGTGAGGCTTGCGAAATTTTGGCGCAGCTTCTTCATTGTTTCCAAACTCGAACTCAAACCCTAGGCAACCTAACAAAATTGCACTTCACTCATTGACTTTTACACATGTTCATTGAAGTCATTTTTGTTCACAGAATTGCCAATTACAATATTGGACCTAACAAGAGTATTTCTAATTATGTTGAACTGATTTTCAATTAATTTTAAATCATCTTACACAATTAAATTAAAAATAAGACAAACACAATGGATAAGAAAAAGAATACCGTCAAAATGGGGATTAATAACTCGAGCTAATTATCAATTACTGCTTTATTAACCGTTGCATTGTCAAACGTAAAACTATGAATTTTATTCACACAATGATTTCTTTAATAATACTCATTAAGAATTAAAAACGTTATTAGCATTATGAAAATAATTCAATTAATTTAATAGTGATAAATCTTTTATGCATTACCCATAATTTATATATATAGTGAGCAGTAATAACTATATAAATTTTTTTATTAATACCCTCCATATGATTCAAACAAAAATGTAACACCATCATATTTATGTAAATCACTCGTTAGCAATTTTTTTTCATTGTAGCATATGAAAAAGAAACCGTCAAAATGAGGATTAGTAACCCGAGCTAATTATCAATTACTGCTTTATTAACTGTTGTATTGTCAAACTTAAAACTACGATTTTTATTCACACAATGACTTCTTTAATAATACTCATTAAGAATTAAAAATGTTATTAAAATTATGAGAAAAATCAATTAATTTAAAAGTGATAATTCTTTTATGCATTACCCATCATTTATATATATAGTGAGCAGTAAAAACTATATAACTTTTTTATTAATACCCTCCATATGATTCAGACAAAAATGTAACACCATCATATTTATGTAAATCACTTGTTAGCAATTTTGTTTTCCATTGTAGCAATAGCATTGGACGAAGAGTGTTTCTAGTAATTGGTTCGTACTTGGGTTCAAGGATTATTGTATGAACTTGGTGCGCTGTGGGCTACAACTACGCTAAGCACTAGCTATGATCTTGACCGTGCCCTTATGTGTTGCCTCATTTAAGTAGATTCAATTGGTAAGTGAGTTAGAACCAGTACCGAGAGAACCAAATTGGATTTGAGTCTATGTAGGATCCAAAACTCCATGTATACTTGAACACTTCTTGGAATGCATATTTAGGTAGGTCGTTCCGAAACCCATTTGCCAAGTTAATCTTTCTTTGCAATACTTGCATATTACTTCATACTTGACTTTTCGCTTACTTGACCTGTGAGCACTAGTCTAAAATGTTCCCTACACTTAATAATTTATCTCTTCGTTTATGAGTTGCGCCTACTATATGGATTTCTTCTTCCTCTATGTCATCCAAATAAATTGATTAGTGCTTTCATGCACATCTTTGTTGTCCAAATCAACGAGAATTGGAATGTCGTTAAGACCTATAAAATTGTACTCGGATGGTGGAGACGAAATGGGAGCTACAATTAGTGGTGTGCTGTGTCGATACAAAACATTTCTTCAAACTCATCCATTTGAAATTTGAATAAAATATGAAATTAAAATTAAATGCAAAAAGAATGTAGAGAAAATGTAATACGTAGATTGAATTGCACAATAAAAGAACAAATTGGTAGAAGTAGAATATAGATATTTAAGAACTAATTGTATAAAAATTGAATTACTATGAGAAGTTTAGAATGTAGAGAGTTGTGTTAAAAAAATGAATTGGGGGGAGATGGGGGCATTTTTAGAGAAATTATTTTGAAATAAAATAAAATAGACATTTGGCCAACATTCATTTTTTTAACAAGCCAGACACACAAGTGGCTTGCTGGCCTAACGAGCCAAGCCTAGTTCGGCTTGTCCATTTTTTTGGTGTCGGCTTGATTTGGGCCCATCGACCGATTCTTGGACCGAGCTCAAATAAAAAAAGCGATGGAGTACACAATCCGCCCAATCCAATTTTCACCCTTAGTTTTTGATCACGTGACTCTTGAATGATATCAAATTTAAAGAGTAAAATTATCCAAAAAATTTCTTTATTCCAAAATAATCCAAAATGTGACTTAAAGTTTCATTTAAAATCCAAATTAAGCGAAAATTTTCGATGCTCATACAACTAATACCCTTCACTCCATCAACAATGTTGATGTGTGTTACGTGGTTATAAGGTGGAGCATGAGTACCATTTTTTAGTAAGTTGAGGAAAGGATTGCAAACATATTATAGAAGATCGAGGAACCTGGTAGAAATTAGCCCCATTTCTCGGCACGATTTTTATTTATTTATTTATTTTTGTTTGGAAAAACAAGCTTTTAGGAGAGAAAATTAAAGAGAGAGTAAGTTGTCAAAATAAAGCTGTTGAAAGAGAAAAAATAAGGAGAAAACAAAAAAAGCCAATAAAGTAAGCACGTCGTCCAGAACGAGTAGAACAATTGTTTCGTCTTGATTCCACCCCATCACCAGTGCATTTCGCCATTCTCTCTCTTTCCACATATTTTCAGATTTCAATCACAAAAAGATTCAATTCTTTTCATTCCTCTACTTCCCTTTGATTTATTTTCCAATCAAATTACCTGCGGTACTTCTTGTAAGCATCAAATGGTCTCAATTTTTTACACTTTTATTCATTTCTGTGCCTGCGTGTGTTGAGCTGAGTTTTTGATGTTACTGTTCGGTAATTATTTGTAGGTGATTCTGGATGAAGAATATTTTCTGGGTTTTGTAGATCATGCCCAGATCTTGTTAGTTCCTGATCTAGCTGAATAATTTAGGAATCTTTGAATGGGAAGGAAAGGAAAGCCGAAGTGAGTTTAAATATTTCTTTTTTTGTATTAGAGCACAAATAAGTCAAATTTTGTAGAATCTCATTCTTTTATTTACTGGAAATTTTATGTATTTATTGAAAATTTCTTGGTGATTTTGCTCAAGGTGCAGTCAGTTTATTTTTTTCTTCGTAATCCTTTTCCTTTTACAGATGTCATTCCCAATAGGCTTGTACAAGTGAAAAAGATAGTAGTTTATAATGAACTGCTTGTCTTTCGAATTGTATTGATGGTAGGGTTGCCTCATGTTGTGCACATTCTTCGCAGTTGATGATGTGTTTTCTATTGTATTCTAGTATTTTTCATTGTGATCGTGATTTGTAGTTCTAGTGATGATTAAAAATATACTCAATAAGCTCCCACGGAAACAAGGCAAGTTGGTAGAAAATCGAGATGGAAGATCCTCTACTTTCTCTTCCAATGTTTCGACTACTTCGAGAAACAATAATACCACAGGTTTGTGGTCAGGCAATTCAAATGCTGGATCTCATTATGGGATCAATTCAACTTTGAATTCCAGTATAAATCATGGAAATAAACTACCTGACATGTTAAATACGAAGGTGAATGGGAATGCAGGAGTTGTACCATATGAATTGCTGCCCAGTTTTAGAGATGTCCCAAATGCGGAGAAGCAAAACTTGTTAATCAAAAAGCTGAATTTGTGTTGTGTAGTATTTGACTTTACTGACCCAACAAAGAATTTGAAAGAAAAAGACATCAAACGGCAAACCTTGGTGGATATTGTTGACTACATCTCTTCTGCAAATGGGAAATTCCCGGAAACTGTTTTGCAAGAGATAGTAAGAATGGTATCTATAAATTTGTTCCGGACACTATCTACACAGCCTCGTGAAAAGAAAGTCTTAGAAGCCTTTGATTTGGAAGAAGATGAACCCTTGATGGACCCTGCATGGTCCCACTTGCAAATTGTCCACGAATTCCTTCTCAGGTTTGTGGCTTCACCAGAGACTGATGCAAAGCTGGCTAAGCAGTATATAGATCATTCTTTTGTTCTAAGGTTATTAGATCTCTTTGATTCAGAAGATCCCAGAGAAAGGGAGTATCTGAAGACTGTTCTGCACCGTATATATGGAAAATTCATGGTGCACCGTCCATTCATTAGAAAAGCAATCAATAATATATTTTACCGTTTTATTTTTGAAACCGAGAAGCATAATGGAATTGCAGAACTGTTAGAAATTTTGGGCAGTATTATAAATGGATTTGCTTTGCCATTGAAAGAAGAGCACAAACTTTTCCTTGTTAGGGTGCTTATTCCGCTTCACAAACCAAAGTGTGTGCCCACGTACCATCAGCAGCTATCTTATTGCATCACGCAATTTGTGGAAAAGGACTGCAAACTTGCTGATACTGTCACAAGGGGCCTATTGAAATATTGGCCAATCACCAACAGTTCAAAGGAGGTTATGTTCTTAGGTGAACTGGAGGAAGTCTTGGAAGCAACTCAGCCTCCAGAGTTCCAGCGCTGTATGGTTCCTTTATTCCGCCAGATCCGTCATTGCCTGAGCAGTTCACATTTTCAGGTTGGTTATGCTGCAACATTGTCCCCCTACTGTTTTTCTCTCATCTGAATTGTGATTTGTCAGTTTAGTGTGAGGACATTTTATAACACATCCTGTTAAATTTCAGTTTTTATGGATTCACGTGGTTGATACTAATACACTGATAATTCCTTTTTGATATCAAGTTTTTCTGGACCAGCAGCTGCCCCCAAACATTTGACTATTTTGACTTCCAGCAAGTCAGTGTACATTTATCACATAAGTTCGTCATTGCTATTATTTCTGCCTCCTTACTTTGGTTCCCTTATCTTCTGTTTTGGGCTTGCCCTACAACTATATAGGAACCTGCCATTTTGTACCATTGTGAGTCCTTAATGAGCACACCAGTAGCTGTGTAAAATATGTATACCCCAAAGGAAGAAAATGAAACAATAAATGGAAGAGAGTGTAATGACGAAAACTAGTTTTAGCCCTTGTTTGATAAAACTTCGCTAAAATTTTATCAACTTTTCAATCGGTCAAACTTCAATTTTAGCCATTCAGTTCGTGGGATTCACAAATTTCATCAACTTTTTGATTACACATTTCATCAACTTTTATCAAAATCATTTAAAACTTTTCTCGAAATTTTTGTAACAACCCCTTATGTCCCATCTTTATTAATTTTTATTCCTCGTACCTTTAAACTTTCAATGTAGTCTGGTGGATGATTAAGACATTTAAATGTTTGCCTAGACATTGGACTAGACTATTTCCCAAGGTCATCTAGGCATTTCGAAAGCTTGTATAATGAAAAAAAAAAGGAAAAAGAGAGAAAAGAGAAGGCTGTTATTATAATGTATTTCCCGACTTTTTGGGCAGAAAATACCACCACTTAATCAAGTATTAGAATACTTCTTTGGTAATTTGAGTAATCCATTACTACTACTTTTCAAAAAAGAAAGAAAAGTATAATATCATAATAATCTGTTATGTGCATTGACCAACCATGGTAAGGTAACATTGTACAATGAGATACAGATTCCCACCCCAAGTATCTGCGTACCAATTCCCACACAAGTATCTGTGTCCAAATTCTTAACGTTACTTTAGAAACCTTCTTATTCTCCTGAAATATGCTTCTCTTGGATTCTCTTGCTTTGTTATATCAAAACATGTACTAGCTATGTGAGAAGAAAAAGGCGATATTTTAATTTTGTGTTATATTTCTGTGGCTTTCTTTTTTAACCATTTCTGGTTGATCGCTTGAAAGGAAATGTAGAATTCAAAGAATAAAAATATGTGCTCTTCGTTTTAGATTCAAATTTCAAAATCTTCCAGTCCTCTTTTGAGAATTTGCTGAGTACGTCTGAAACTTGGGGTTCTTTACTCATGTTATATGCATTTTTCATAAAACAAGGCTGTTCATGTCTTTGCTACTGGAGAAAGATATATCACTATACGATTGAGATTAAAACTGGGGTTTGAGTTCAATACTAAGTATTTTATGCCTTGTGGAAGTTTGCATATAAAAAGCATGGGTAAACAAAATATATAATGTTGTATTACTTATCAATTTCATTGTAGCTTTTCTGTACTCGTCAGAATTGAACGTGCACGTTATTTTAAAATACTTTATAAATGTTGTGAAAGTAATATTTGACTATCCATTTACCCTTTTGATCTAAACATGAGATAAATGCAAGTCTCTGAAAATAAATATTAATTATTATATATGCACATAAATAGTGAAATGCATATTTGAATGTGAGTATTAGAATTATAACTAAATGCATAAATGAAGATGAATGACAAATACGATACATAAATTAACGTGAATGTTAATTAATTTAGAATTAATACCAAGGAATATATATGTGACAATGAATGTTAAATCATTTATATTAAACGAATATAATTTAACTAAGTGAAACTGAATGCTAATCATGTATGGACGTGAATAATGAACTACATCCTTGAATGTGAAATTATAATTAATATTAATCAAATGTGTCTAAATGTTAATTGAGAATTAATAACAGAGACATAGACGTGAATGTGAATATCAAATTCTAATTAATATTAATATTAATTAAATGAATATGAATGTTAATTAATTGAGAATTAATTATAGTGTTTATTACAATTTGAAAATTAAATACATATTGAAAAACGAAAAGTAAGATGTTAAATTGTAGTAGGGCTATAATCGTCCAAAAAATAATTTTCACTTAACGTATTATTTAATATATTATAGATAACGTAGTTCTTCCCGATCACATCGTCTAGATCTTGTTTCTTCAGGTGGCAGAGAGGGCTTTATTTCTATGGAACAATGATCATATCGAGAATCTGATCAAACAAAATCGTAAAGTTATTTTGCCGATTATCTTCCCTGCCTTAGAGAAGAATGCAAGAAACCACTGGAATCAGGCAGTGCAGAGCTTGACACTAAATGTTCAGAAGATCTTCTCTGATACTGATTCCGAGCTCTTTGAGGAGTGTTTGCTTAAGTACCAAGAAGACGAAGCTCAAGAAGAAGAAATCAAAATAAAGCGTGAAGCCACTTGGAAGCAGTTAGAAGATATTGCTGCTGTGAAAGTTTCAAGTAACGAACCAGTGCTCGTGCCTCACAGGGTAAGCACAAGCCCATTGTCTGGCTAGAAACTGCTGGACCTTTGTTTGACCTATTACTGTCTCGACTTGCTCATTGTAGTGCTGAACAAGAATACATAGCATGGAATTGGAGGTGGATCTATGAAACTGGAATTTGATAATTTGCTCAGTAGCTCATATTCTTGTGGTTTTTGGCCCATCAACCAAACAGCGTGAAGGTCACTGCTTCCAACCATGTTTGAATTTTTGAGACAATGGTTGTACATATATATAATTGGGTGACAAAGAACTGAAAGTTGAAGGTTTGTGTTGCACTGTTACGTTGAGGGAATTTGGTACTGATCTTGGCCTTTCTTGTTAGATCATAGAATAATATTGTTAAAATTAACAGTTTGCTGGGTATTTTTGAACTGGGTTTCATTTATGTACTCTAATCTCGAAGTAGAAATTGTAATATATATATATATATATATA
>CAIGRB010035437.1:163692-182574 GCA_903798255.1 Fraxinus quadrangulata | reverse complement strand
TAATATAGATTTATGGAGAATTGTTTGACCTACTTTTTTCCAAATTTTAAGGGATTTCTGAATGTTGTCGACCGTTCACCCATACATGGCTTGATTGAAATTATTCAAAAATGTGATTTCATTCATTTTGAAATTCTGTTTCTAGCTTAATTGTTCTGTTTCTTCAAGAGATCTTAGATTTTAAATTGGATTTTTTTAATGTAAATGTCATCTGCTTGTGAACCTTCTACCTTCTTGGTATGTGTCACCACTTCGTGTGCAAGGGTGTACCGCATAAATTATCTGCATATTGGTGACTTGTGAACATGTGTTCTGTCGTTCCCGACAGTTAACTGCAGTCGACGGGTAAAATAGGGATAGGTGAACTGCCGTCCCCGACAGTTAGCCTCAGACATTCTCGACAGTTGAGTAAATTTGGTACAAGTCAACTGTCGATCCTGACAGTTAGACACAGTAATTCTCGGCAGATGGCTGCCTTATGAAATAATGTGAAGCATATATGTTCCATTTATTGTTAAATCTTCGTCACATGTCTTTTTACAGATTGTTCATGTTGTATTGGGTAGTAGTTTCATGTCGTTATATGGTTGACGTACATATGTTGATTGCTATTTGTTTGCATCCGTGTGTATTGGCTTCGACATTGATGACGTGTGATTAACTGACCATTTTTTGCCTTCTTATTCATTGCAGAGTCCATGGAGTTCGAATTCTTGGTTCCGGAAGACGCAAGGTTGCGTGCACACATATCCCAGCGAAGTAACCTCAAGTACGTGCAAAGGGTGTTGGAGCACTTTGACGAACGACAGCGCCACGACTTCCTCGAGTTGTCCCTTAGCTTCTTGGCTGACGTACCAGATATCCAATTCTCTACCCAGCTCATCCAACAGCTTGTCTTCAGAGGCATCCGAACAGACAAGTTGCACGAATTGTAGTTCAACGTACAAGGACACTACTGCCAGTTTGGACTGCAAGAGTATGCGGTGGTTATCGACCTGTGTTGCGGTGTCCTGCCTGATGACGATCGGTTTCATCGAGTCTTGGAAAAAATGAGACTAAAGGACAAGTATTTTAGATCTTTGGACAAGATTTCCTGTGCTCAGATCGAGAAGACATTAGTTCGGTCGTCGACCCCACGAGCTGATCGATACAAGTTGGGGCTTGCACTCATAGTGGAAGGAGTATTCAACGCTCCGGATAATAATGATTAATGTGGGTATCGAGCTTGCGACACTTTCGATCGTCGACGGCCTTGACATCTTTTTTGCCTACCCTTGGGGTAGAGTGGGGTACTCTTGTCTCATCAAGGGATTCTGGGGCAGATACGCTAGCAAATTTCGCGATGCCAAGAGGAAACGGTAGAAGGAGATCAGTTACACAGTTCACGGCTTTCCCATAGCCATGTAGGTACGGTCTTTTTTTCAATTTTAGCTAAATTCCTTATTAACATGCTAGTCTATTGGGTAATTGACGGGAAACTAATTCACCATGTTTGACCTATCATGCGAGAGAAATGGGCATTCGAAGGGATTCCTGAAATTGGTCAGCGGCTCGGTGAACGATCCCCACGTCTTCTCGGCTAGACGAATACGAAACAGTTGCAGCATTACACATACAATGCCTTCTTCAAGAGAGTGCAGGTAACCTTTCGTCTCCCGAGCTAGGCAAAATGTTATTGTCATTCAATCTTGTGCTATTTCATTCCACTGAACAAACTGTTATATCATCCGCAGGTGCATGTTTTCGCAACGCTACGTCTGACCGAGCTGGAGCGCAACCAACACTACATGTCAACTCATGTGCCATTTGATGATAATGTCATGCCCTTTTTTAACGACATTGCAAGGACTATGGTCGCTGCGTAGTTTGATGCCAATGTCGAGGTCAGTGGAGGAGATGGATAGGATTCGAGTAAACAGGAAGATGATAGGGATGAGACTAGTGGAGGGTCGGACGACATTGCTTCGAGTGAGGGTGATCGTGTCTAGCAGAATGCTGAAGAAAATGACGATTCTAGTTCGGACAATAGCGGAGACGACGGCGAAGGAGAGAACCTTGCTGATCGTGCACGAGGAGGGATGACGGGAGCATTTTCCAAAGCCTACGTTCCACATCAAGATGTATTTGGGGATAGAGCTCCGTCAACATCCAGACAACGGGGTGTACAAACTGGAGGTGGGTTGACAAGATCGGACGTCAATGACGTGTTGTTGGATCAAAGAGTTCTATTTGAGACGTGACTCCGAACCGTGAAACTTGAAATATTCGAGCACGTTACCACTAAACACGCTAGACTTCGAGAATTCAAATCGACAGTAGTGGCACCTGCCGTTTCCACCGCATCTGCAGCTCCGAACTGACGTGCGAAACGACCCTGTACAATCTCCACAACCACCACGAGGTACGTGTACAAATTGTCTCATAACTTCTAGTTCGGAACTCGTTATGTACAAGACGAGGGATGGAATAACCTGCATTTTCTGACTCACTGTAACAAACTGCAGGTTACGAAGACGACTTTGGCCTTGACACGGATCAGATGCCGGAAGAACACGATGTCGTGTTGGGTGGCAGAGACCCCGAATTGAATGGTACACTCATGTTTATTCTTGTTTAGTTTGACTCTGACCAACCGTAGTTGGAATGTATGCTCATATTCCCGCTTTAATGATGTGACATTGAAGTTCATTTCACCGACCTCATTTACCCTATAAGGAGATTATCGCACATTCTTTTTCCATTGTTCTGTAGTGGCAGGAGCACCAATTGCAAGAGGAACATGTGGCCAGGTCAAAACAGAGCAGGATCTGCATGGCAATCAGAGCGACGACGCGGGGACCACTTCAATCGCGATGGAGGTGGAAGGTAACTTCTTCACACTACACTTCCACCTACCCAAATCGTCCAACAACTTCTCATGTACACGAGGACACACACAAATTGCATTGCCTTATTTCAAACTAACTATTTGTCTATTATTTCTGTTCTGTAGGTGGTGCGATCGAAGACCCAGTTAAGGCTAAAGCGGTCCCTATTCGTAGGCGGCATTCCACGCGCCTTCGAATGCCTACAGCATTGACCAGGACGCCGTACACTAGGGGTAGGAGGCAAACACGGAAGAATTAGTTGAGACGATTTTTGTATGTTTCATTTCTTTTGTTCCGGTGACTACCAAGTAACTTTGGTTTTGTGAACGTTTACATAATGTGACTTCGATTTTCTGGTTTTGTGAACGTTTCATTTCATTTCATTCTTCACGAATCTGCGTGGAAGGTTGTTTTGTAATGTTGATCCTGGTTAATGGCACAGTAAATTTTGTGTTTAAGTAAATTTAAAATTTTTGTAATTTTATGAATTGTTTCAAACATTTGGTCGCATATGGCAAACGGTGCATTATCTGTACATTGATGTACAATGACGCATTTGTGTTGCAGTAATTACTTTATGGTCCACTTAGGTAACTATAGATTGTTCGAATTGCAAGTCATAACGGATAGGGCAACCCGTAAGTACGGCAATGAGAATTCAATCGTATATTATGAAAATAATAACATTGAGAATAACGTATTACTTAAAAATAATAAATTTCGCATCTACAACTTATCACAGGTGACAAATCCAATGGTAATTAATTATGGAGTAATTTGTAATTATAAATTTATCGTCCGACAACTCTAATGACGACAATGGTGCATATATTGGATCCATATGCAATGAATAGTAGACCGGTGATGGGATACCATCACGTAACTACATAAGTGTTCGTTAATTATATATATAACTTTTGTTGTGGGATGAACGTGGAATCTGATGGGGAAGGAACCACGAAATTAGTCGTGGTAGGATGTGTTACAAATACATCTTAAACGACGGCCTCGAATTTTGTACCTTTTATTCGTGGAGCCCTTATTTATGTTAATATTACGTTCATCCAAGTATTTTGCGCATATTTAGTAATGATCATTAATCAAATCTGAGGGCAACAATGTCCCTTCTGCACTGTGTTCATCCAAGTATTTTACGCATATCGGAGTGTGCTGTAAACTATGTATATCATGTCGATTTCAGCACGCACAAGCATAATTTGAAAGAAGGACACAGATGATCACATGATGTATGTTAATGGAATAATGAAACTAAAATGCACATATATGATGAGAGGATGCCACTGAAATGGTACGGTGGCCAGTACAGTAACAGACAAAACAATATAATTATACATGTTAATTCTCCAGTACATTAAAAGACAAAAAAATGTAATTACATATGGTAGGTGGCCAGTACATTAACAGATAAAAAACGTTATTATATACGGCAATGTTAACTGGGTTGAGTTACGATGGTGTTCGTGCATGTGGTTCGGTTATGACCAAATCTGTCACAGCGAGTGCAATGCCGTAGTCATGACCTGGAAGTGGTGGACTCGTGTCTGGATCTCTTACGGCATGTGGGCGGTCTACCTAGAGGATGACGTACCACTGGTAGCAAAATATGAGTAGTTGTAATGTCATTCGGAACAACCCAGTTCTCTTCCCGCGTGACAGGATATATAGCTTCATTGTAAGCACCCCTCCAGTAGTCCATTGTGTAGTAAGGAGAATATAAATTGTACAATGACGTACCTCTAAGGCAAGCTGTACGGGTTGCATTAACACATGGCATACGATTTAGTTGGAATTCACTACATGTGCATGTGTTGTCAGAAAAGTCTACCATGTCCGTGTCATTGGATATTTCGACCTGCGTTAAGTTTGCTGTCAAGGCATGAGCTCAAAGTCGAGAACCAGCATTGAATATTGCCCGTAACTCGCTCTCCATGTTCGATGACAACATGGTACCGCATACGGTTGAAGTAGTTCGACGTTTGTAAAACCACTTCTGCATTGTGCTCCGAATGTGTTCTACTAGCTTGTGATTGGTAACGAATGGGCATGTCTCAACATTGCGTTCAAGGATTCCGTATTGCTGTTTGTCATAATATTATACCAGTGCCCAACGAATAGTGCTCGGAACCAAAAAGAAAAACTTGCTCGCTCCAAGTACTCGTACGATCTCCTACTTATCCTATGAATCTGACCCATTAGTCGTTCGAACTCTTCCATCCAATACATTGTCGCTGCGCATTTAGATAGGAAAACTAAACTAGCATTGTTGTACCTCTGTATTAAGTTCTTTTCCATATGCCACATACAACGACCATGGTGAGACGATGTAAATAGTTGAGAAATGGCTTTTTCTATACTTGTTTTCCTGTCCGACACAAATACAAGTTCATCTGAATAGCCTATAAGATCTCTCAAATTGAATAGAAACCACAATCACAATTTATTTGTTTCGTCATCCACGATCCCCCATGCAAAAGGGTAGATTTGTTTGTTCGCATCTTGGGCAGTTGCCAGTAAAAATGTACCTTTGTATGGGCCTTTCAAGTGACTACCGTCTACACAAATTACGGGCGTCAAGAACTACCAGTAACCACGAATGCTTGCACCAAATGCTAGGAAGAAATAAGTAAATCTATTATGACCATCGACTTGGACGTGGGTTACAGTTCTGGGGTTATGTTCTCCTAGGACATGACAGTACGAAGCAAGTTTATGAAAACTATCCCCTGGTTCACCATGCAGCATGGGTAAAGCAGCCACCTTCCCCCTACGTGCTTTCCTGTAACTAATTTTTACTCCGAACTCATGTTCCATGTCACGTGAAATAGCTGCAGGATCGTACTTGAGGTTTGCAGTGTCTGGTTTTCCCAATATGAGTTCGGCAATGACAGAACTAGTGGCATGGTGGTGTGCATTACGATGAACTTCTACAGAACATGTGTACTGATTGTTGAATTTACGGATCATAAGAGTGCAGACTTCTTCACAGTCGAGGCACGTAGCATCCACTTACAATTGGCGTCGGTGCATTTCACGATTAACATCTTCATGCTTGACCGCTCACCCGAAATTCGAACTTCTCTTGCAATGCGAATACACGAATCTTCGAGTACAACTCTTTCTTACCGAAGAAGATTTCCCGTTCGGCAAGGTCCGATGTATCCACAAGTGTAATTCGTTCAGCAATATTAGTAGGATCGTTACCATTTAACGGGTCATCCAACTTCTCATCTAAGGGTGCAACCCTAATATCAGAAAACGGTGCTTCAGGTGCAATTTCTGTTAAGATATTATGTTGATGACTTATGTCCTCATTATGTACGTTTTGATGAACATCTCCTATGACAAACAAACGATCCGGCCAATTTGTATCAGTTTCCATGCCAAGACTTGCGGCTGGGCTTCTAAAACAGTAACGTAGATTGTAGTTTCCTTATGAACCGATATGTATCAACTGAGGTCTTCGTCTTCGCGTATTTCAGCCGAAGGTATATTTAAGTTGGGGACTCTGAACTTCAATTCAATTTCACTGCGGGGATCAACAATACCGAGTTTTTCCTTCAACCATAACGCAAGTCCGGCTACTGTAATATTTGTCGGCACTCAAATGGAAGTGGTTTTGTCCCCTCTCCACTTCCATTCGTCGTCCACATCTGCGAAATTTCTTCCGTAAGAGACGATGAATCTCAAATCATCACTCATACAAGAAATGTTGGGATTGCAACTGTAAGAAGTCGACACAATCAATATGTCGACATTGAATACCATCAAATGTGGAAAACAGCTAATCAGGGTTTTCAACAGTTCTCAAGTATCGAAATCAATAGTTGAATTGTGTATCCCGCCAGTTTGTAAACTGTCGGGCTCGACGGTTTGAAACACTATTCGACCATTTCAGTACGAACTGTCGAGTTGGTTTCAAAACAGTTATTTCAAATAATTTTAGGAGGACATTATTGGAGAATATTAATGGTGATAATCAATTCTCATTTAACATGACAATGTATTTTGAAAAAAAAAATAGTCAATGCTTCATTAAATATGGAATCGATCATATTTAATGAACGCTTCTAAATATCTTTACCGTCAAAAAAATTTCAAAAACCAAAGAAATCAATGAATAATATTTCAAAAAATAAAATTTATTATTACCATGTTGTATTTAACATTTACGAAATAATGAGTTGAGAGATGAAAATATAAACAATTTGTAATAGCTAACCTTTCAAAATATATGAAATTAAATACTCATGGGTTCTTGATAAAGGAATGAAGAAGATGAAGTTCTTGGAAGAAAATATGTGTCAATGGATGAAGATTTATGACTTAGGGTTTGTTTATGCTAGGTTTTAAATTTCCTTTTTTTTTTGTTGAAGAAAATGCATTTTAATCAATATAATATACATATATACAATGAATAAAATAATAAAAATTTAATCATCAAATCAAACCATTAATGGCATTCCAATCAAACATTAATTGCTCTTATAAAGGTGACACCAAGAGTAATTTGGACATTTCACAACAAAAAGTGTCATTTTTGAACAAATTTAGTGCACATCCAATTTTTTTTGTGGATTTTCAAATTTAGTGACATTTATCAAAATCTCCCTATATAGGAATTTGAAAAATCACATTTTCTTTTGGAATAGGCTAGATTTATTACTTTTAAAGTAAGCACAAATAAAATTGTACTTTAACAAGTTGTTATAGATACATGAGCCGCACATCATTTTCTTTTAAATACATTTTGAAAAATCACATTTTCTTCCGAGCTCGAAATTGATTACTTTTAATGTAAGCATAATTAAAATTGTACTTGAACAAGTTGTTACGAATACGATTAAAAAGTGATTTCTATTAAAGAAAATTAACGTTCACAATGACAAATCATGATGAACTCACATATCATTTACTTGGTCAACTAGTATTTTGGCGTATTTATTTTTTATTTAAAACTCTGCACCTTTTTAATCCTTTAAACATATTAAGGATGCGTTTGTCTCCCATTATTGGGAGAAAAATGGAGTAATGAATAGTATTTTTTTTTTGAAAATGTGTGTTTGAAATTTAAAGTAATTTTATTGATTTTTGTGTAGAATATTTTACTTAGGGTGTGTTTGTCTTCCATTTTGAGAAGAAAAATATAGTAATTAATAATATTTTTTGAAAAATGTGTGGTTGAAATTTAAAATAACTTTATTGGTTTGTGTGTAGAATATTTTATTGGATGAATGTATGGTGGAGAATCTTACTGTAGCAAACAATTTTTTAGATTAATGGTAGACAAATAGTGGCTAAGTTATATAGTATGTCTTTTTTAAGTCTTGATTATTTGGACAAACTTTGTCACTTGCACTAAAAATAGAAATTGATGCTATAGTATTTGTTAGAGGTGTTAGTAGATCAATTGCAATAAAGGAAATAATTGGATATTAATGCTCGTTCAATCTCCAAAAATTACTAAGTCTAAACTTTTTCATCTATCGGTTCTAAAATATTAAGCATATCGTGAACCAAATGTCTAGTTAATTCTAATAGTATTACACTACACTTATAATTGGTGTACTTTGCTTGAGAGAAGTAGTACCAACATATGTATTAATTACCAACATATATATTAATTTTCCTAGTAATAACCAATATTAATAATAACAACTCGAGATCTTCGACAATGGAATCGACATTGACTTTTAGTGATGACATATTATCTCTAGGCATTGTTACGAACAGTTGAACATTCCTACCAAATCTTTGGGCATACATCTCATACATTTCACATAAACTATTCTCCATATATGTAATTGGAGTTTTCAAATTTAATGTATTTGAGATTCAGGTTAAAATCACTTGTGTACCCTCTAAATTATACACAAGCTAACGGGAACAACATAGGCAAATTTTTCGAGTAATTTCTAAACTTAAGTTCTGTTGCTACTATGATACCAAAAAAATGGGTGACGCTGAATACTTTCAGAGTTTTTTTACAATATTATAAAAATGAGTGAGAACTTGGGGACTAGTTGAATAATATACGCCCGATAACATATTAGTAGCATCAATATCGATAAAAATTTACTTTTGTTTTGACATACGTACAATAATATAGTCTTTGAGGATAATCAAATTTGTTTTTGAATAAAAGGTTCCTTCATCATCTCCTAGAAGGAATCTTGAACATTATCTTGAAAGTTTTGTAATTTAAAAATCTTGTAATTATGAGTCATCAACAAGATCATCTATCTCAAAGCAATAGTCTTCTTTACCTTGACCTTAATCTTCTATTTCTGAGCTAGATGAGCTCAAATTTGAAGCTTTCGAAGCAACACACTAGGCTAAGTAAGCAAAATTTTCAAGGCCTTTGCACTAAGCTAATATTGCCACAAGCTTACTTTTTTCTGTTAGAAAATCAGCTTGTTTTTCTTGCACTTTTGAAGTTGGTGAAGTTTGAACTACTTTTGACCTATTACGCTTGCAATTTTGAGCTAGACTTGAATGGTTTTGGGACAGGCATTAGTTTTAGTAAAAAATTTCCACCATTTGACCTTGATTCTCCTAATAACGTGCTTTGGAGAAAAAATGGTTTCGTCCTCAGCATGGACATGGAAGTCCCAATACATGATCCATGAAACAAATTTTTTTTTGAAAGTTGGAAAAGAGTCATTTCTAATTTTGAAGATATTTAGTTCCTTATTATTTGAGACATTTAAAACCTTCAAAAACAAGACTGCAAAATCTTAATAATATTCTGTACATAACATGGCCATAAATTATGCTTGTAATTAATCTGTAATTGACTTGATATTCTAGGCTGTAAAGAAGAGATTTAGCTTACCATATATAGCTCCCTAGAATCCCTCTATGTAATTAGCATGTATATCTTAAGTTTCTTTGAATGGTTGCCAATCTTGCCTATATAATGAAAGACCTTCTCAGAAGAGAAGACAATTCGAACCATTTTGTTATGGTATCAGAGCCATATTCTAAGAAATATCATTCCTATCTTTCTCAGTCATAGCCTCAATGATCATGGAGAAGTCCGATAATGTGTGTCAGATTTACTGGCAAAAAATTATGCTAGGTTCATCAAAACTTCAAAGGAACTTTCATCATAAAGATTGGGTTACCAAGAAAGTGTTTAATAACAACATATAAGAAAGTATTTTTGCTGTCATTATGGAAACTAGGTTTTCTAGCATTATAAACTTCGCTTCTTTCTTTCTTTTAATGTGAGATAATTAGTCCACTAGTCTTTTAATTGTCCTAAAGACCAGTAATAATATTGTTAACGGCAATGTCATCTGGAAGCTGAAATGACAAAAAAATGTTGCTCACTACAAATGCACACGAATGGTAGTGTTTTCAATCTGTATACGAATCCTCGTCCTTTAGAAAGATATGCCAACTTAGAATCATTTTTCACCACATGTTAACCCATTCAAAGATACTAGCATTACCAATTCCATTTCAATTAACAAAATTGTTATAGTGTGACCCAAACTCTTTTTGATTTGGTATTTGATTGGATAAAGGAAGTCTAATAAGATTTGGTTTGATAGTCATAATTGATAAAGATCAGATTTTATCAAGGATTGAGCATTTGGTTTGGAAAATGACTTTGAGATGAAGACAAAGGCTTTGGAGGCATTATTTATCGAAAGTGCATCGAGAGTTGGGGCATCGTGGCATTGGCCCTAGCGTTGGTGTAATGCGTTGGTGGCTCCTCGTGACGAGTTTATTCCAATTTTTTTCGAATTTTATATTTTCTTTTTCGTCTAGAACTATAAAAAGAGATAACATCTTAAGAGATAGACACTTTAGATTTCAGTTGAGAGTATTAAAATCATTGTAAACACAATTACTATTGATTATAGTAGATTTCTCATCTTCTATCTGTATTTTTTTCCATCTTTGATTTCTACATAAATCTCGGTGTTCTTACGACCAATTCATTACAAATTGATATCAGAGTAAAGTTGATTTTCGTATGGCAACGATGAAATATGATATTCCATTATTAGATTGAACACAAGATTTATTTTATGGCAAGTGAAGATGCAAGTGGTTTTTGCTTAGATGGGTTTGGAGGAAGCACTGCTTGACTTTGATAAGATGCATTCAAGGACACAAGATGAAAAACATGCAGGTTAGAAAGTTCAATCTCAAATTCATCTACATCTATGAAATCAAAATTTTCAGGATGTTCTAAAAGAGAAAAGTGTCACTGAGTTGTGGTTGAAGTTAGAGCAAGTTTGTATAACAAAGAGCTTGACCAGCAAATTACACTTGAAAAATGCTTGTATTCTCACTAGATGTGTGAATGTGTGATTGAATGATCACTTAACTATGTTCAAAGAAATTGTGGCTGATTTGGAGACATTGGAAGTTAAGTATGAAGAGGAGGACTTGGCGGTAATGATTTTTTGTTCGTTGCCGCCATCATATGCGACTTTTGGAGATACTATTCTTTATAGTCGCGATACTCTCACTGTGAATGGGTTTATGATGTTTTATCGTCTAAGAAGATGATTAAAAATCTTGAAGGAGGATCTGGGAGTTAGGCTAAGGCCCGTTTGTTCGTGGGAGAAATCAAGATAGAAATTTTGATAGAAATATGAGGTGCAGATCGAAATCGAGACATGCAGAGAAAACATGTCACTTTTGTAAGAAAAAGTGACATATTAGAGTTAATTACTATACTTTGAAAAACAAAAACAAGGCTGCTAGTACAACTAATCAATGAAAGCAACCTTTAAACATAGCGGATGCTGATGTTGTGGAAAATGGGCAAAGTGAAGGAGAACTTCTTGTGATTTTTTACATGAGTTCCAAACCTCGTGAGGAATCTGTTTTTGACTCGATATATACTCTTCATATGTGTCCCAACAGGGACTGATTTACAACGTAAGAAGGAATTTCAAGAGGTACAATGTTTATAGGAAACAATGCGCCTTACAAAATTGTCGTAGTTGTAATAGTAAGAATCAGAATGTTCGATGGGGCTATTAGAACACTTATAGATGTAAAGCACGTTCCAGAACTGAAGTGGAATCTCATATTTTTTAGTGCACTTAACTCAAAGGGTTATAGATACACAAGTAAACGTGGAGTTTTGAAGGTGAGTTGAGGTGTTCTTGTTGTTATAAAGGGAATAAAAGTTTTATACATTTGTACATTTTGCAGGGTTCCACAATTATAGGGGATGTAACAGTTTCTACTTCTTCTTTGATAGATGAAAAAGTTACAAAACATTGGAATATGTGGCTTAAACACGTGTGGAAATAATATGGCAAAGTTGAGTAGAAAGGGACTTCTTGATGGGCAGAAAACTAGTAAGATGCAATTTTATGAGCATTGTGTCTTTGGGAAATAGGAAAGGGTTAGATTCTCTAAATGAAGACACAACATGAATGATGTTCTTAAGTATATCCATTCAAATCTTTGGGGACCGGCAATGGTGCCTTCTGAAAAAGAGTACCCAAACTTTTCTGGAGAAATCATCAATCATTATCGACAAGTAATAAGCACCTCTTTCAGAAAAGTGTTGTGTTTGAGACCTTCAAGGAGTAGAAAATAATGATAGAAAAGCAGACTGGAAAACAAGTGAAACGTCTATGCACAAATAATGGGTTGAGTTTTGTTTAGATGAATTTAATAGCTTTTGCATAGGCTGAATGCATCTTGAGAGACTTGACAGTGCATAGAACTCTATAACAAAATAGTGTGGCAGAACGGATAAATAGAACCTTAATGGAAAAGGTTCATTGTATGCTTTCAACTTCTGAGTTGCCTAATACTTTTTGGGCTGAAGCTACTACTACAGCTTATTTTCTGATTAATTGTTCACCCTCATATGGATAATGGGAAGTTAGAATCTAGGTCTAGAAAGTTTATCTTTTTTGAGTATAAATAAGGTGTGAAGGGCTATAAGTTGTGGCGTCCTAAGACAAGAAAGGTAATGGTTCTTAAATATGTAGTATTCGATGAACTTGTTATGGTTTATAGTTCACCTCGTGGGGATTCTGGTAAAACTGAGGAATAGAATCATTTAACTTAGGTAGAGTTGGGAATTGGTTCAGGGGAACAATAAGAGGTTTTATAATAGTCAACTACAAATCAGTCTAGTTCAAAGTTGACGACGTAACATTTTGTCTACTTTGCTTACACCACCAACAGCATCACAATATTTGATTTCTAAGGATAGACCTCGTAGACAAATTAAACCCCCCACAGAAGTATGAAGGGGCAAACTGTAGCTTATGCATGGAGTGTGGCTAACAGTATTGATTTTACTGAGGAGCCTGTTATATATTCAAAAGCAGTTAGTTGTAGTGATTTTAGCAGATGGTTGCATGCTATGTAGGAGGAGATAGAATCATTGAATAAAAATAATACTTGGGACTTGGTAAATTACCCAAAGATAAAAAGGTTTTTCACTACAAATGGGTGTTCAAAAAGAAAGAAGGTACATCAAAAGTGAAGAGGCAAGGTATAAGGCCAAATTGATATCAAAGGGCTATAGCTAGATTCCAGGTGTTGACGTCACAAACGTGTTCTCACCAGTAGTAAAACATAGCGCAATTAGAGCTTTGTTTGGGATTGTGACTAAGACTGACTTGGATTTTGAGCAGATGGATGTCAAGGCAGCATTCTTGCATAGAGAA
The DNA here is from genome assembly GCA_903798255.1 of Fraxinus quadrangulata. Classification (NCBI taxonomy): domain Eukaryota; kingdom Viridiplantae; phylum Streptophyta; class Magnoliopsida; order Lamiales; family Oleaceae; genus Fraxinus; species Fraxinus quadrangulata. The sequence goes on along the minus strand of CAIGRB010035437.1, from coordinate 169,025 downwards.
AATGAGGAGGGCATTTACATGAAACATCCAGAGGGCTTCATACTTTCTGGAAAGGAAATTATGTGTGCTTGTTGAACAAGTCTTTGTATGGACTGAAGCAGTCGCCAAAGTAGTGGTATAAAATGTTTGATTTATTTATGACTATTCATAATTTCATTAGAAGCAGTTATGATACTTGTGTGCACTTCCAAAAAAAGAGATGGTGGATCAATTACATATTTGTTGTCATATCTTGATGATATGCTTATTACTACCAAGGATAAAATAGAGATCAGAAAAGTGAAAACTTAGCTTTGTGAGGAGTTTGAGATGAAATACTTGGGTATATCAAGGAAGATTCTTGGTTGGAGATCTTGAGGGATATGAAAGCTAACAGATTGTATTTAAGTCAAAAGGGGTATATTAAGAAGGTGATTCTCAGGTTCAATAAGATGAATGAAAAGGCTGTCAGTATTCTCTTGGTTGCCCACTTTAAATATCATCTAGCTTGTGTCCTTAATCAGATGAAGATATTGATTACATGTCTCAGGTTTCTTATTCCAGTGTAATTGGTTCGTTTACATACGATGATTTGTACAAGACTAGATTTAGCACATATAAGGAACATTGAAAATTAGTGCACTAGATATTCAGATACTTGAGGATCTATTAATGCTTGTTCGCATTTTAGAAGAAATTCGAATGGAATAATTTGATATGTGGATTCAGACTATGTAAGGGATCTTGATAGGAGGTGATCACTTACAGGGTATGTGTTTACCATTGGAGGCTGTACTATCAGCTGGAAAACTACTTTACAGAATACAGTAGCTTTGTCTACAACAAAAATAGAGTACATGGACATTACAGAGGCATCTAAGGAGGCTATGTGGTTAAGAAAATTGATTAGTGAAATTAGTAAAGACTTACAGATTACTACAGTGTATTGTGATAGTTAGAGAGTGCTATTTTCTAACCAATAATTAGATGTTTCACAAGAGAACTAAGCACATTGATGTGAGGTATGACTTTGTACGCAATGTGATTACTCGTGGTGATTTTTCCAATCTCTCCGTCCTTAAAACTTCATCCTTAGGCACACAAATTCTTCCTTTAAACATCAATGTCTGAACCGAAGTTATTATAAAATCATTTCTCCTATCAGTACCAATCTCGTTCTTGATCTTCTGCAAGAATTAATCTTTACCTTATACTTATATGATCCGATCTCCGAGAGTATGTAGAACCACCAAAATTGCTAAACGATGGGTGACTTGTTCTAGGGTGGTAACCACTTTGATTCGGAAATTTTCCAAGTCTTTGATCAACTCCATCTCAATAGTAAGTAATTATGCCAATTGTATCATCAACTACTTAGAGCATCGACAACAACATTAGCATTACCCGGATGGTAATGAATAGTGCAATCATAATCGTTTAGTAGTTCCAACCATCATCTCTTTCTTATATTCAATTCCTTCTATGTGACGAAATACTTGAGACTCTTATCATCCGTGTAAATGTCGCACTTTCCTTCGTAGAAGTAATAGCCCCATATCTTTAATGCATGAATTATTGTCGCAAGTTCTAGATCATACATCGGGTAATTCTTCTCATGTTGTTTCAATTGCCTTGACCATAGGCAATCATTTTTCCGTGTTGTATTAGCACACATCCCAAACCTTGTTTAGATGCATCACTATATCTAACAAACTATTCTAAACCTTCAGGTATGGTTAACACGGGTGTTGTAATCAATCGTTCCTTTAGCTCCTGAAAGATTTGCTCACACGTATCTGTCAATTGAAACTTTATTCCTTTCCTTGTTGTGTCATTGGTCCAGCTATTTTGGAGAATCCTTCGATAAATCTTCGATAGTATCCAGCCAATCCGAGAAAACTTCAAACTTACCAGGGTTAATCGGTGTATTCCAATTAGTTACCGCTTCCACTTTAATTGGATCCACTTCAATTCCTTGGGCAATAATTACATAATTGATGAATCCAACTCGCTCAAGCCAAAATTCATATTTTTAAAGTTTGGTAAATAATTTTTCCTTATGCGATATTTCTAACGCTATTTTAAAATGTCTCTCATGCTGATCTTTACTTTTGGAGTATATCAAAATGTTATCAATGAAGATTGACAAATTGATCCAAATATTAATGAAATACACGATTCATTAAATCCATGAATACTGCTAGAACATTTGTCGAACCCAATGGCATAACAGTGAACTCATAATGTCCATAACGAGTTCTGAAAGCCATTTTGGGTATATCACTCACCTAAACATTCAATTGATGAATGTCGATCTTGGAAAATACTCAGCCCCTTTTAATTGATCAAACAAATCCTCGATTTTCGGGAGCGAATACTTATTCTTGATGGTCACATGGTTGAGCTCCCTATAATTGATACACATCCTCATACTTTCATCTTTCTTTACAAATAATACTGATGCACCCCATGGTAATACACTTGGTCGAATAAAGCCACTGTCTAACGATTCTTGTAACTGAATTTCAACTTTTGAAGTTCCTTTGGGGCCATTTTGTATGGAGCTTTAGATACTAGTGCCGCTCCGGGACCTAGATGTATTGTGAATTCCACTTGTCTATCTGGTGGAGTACCAGGTAAATCTTTTGAAAACACATCTATAAATTCGTGTACCACTGTTACATCCTCAATCTTTCTCATCACATGTTTTCTCCTGTGATGTTAACTAGAAACCTATGATATGTTCTTCTCTCAACATTTTCTCTATTTCCAAGGCCGATGCCAATTGAAGATGAGGTTTGGTCTTAATTCCGAGAAAAGAAAATTGTTCTTCTCTTGAAAAAACACTTCTCCTTCTCTACAACGGATAGTTGCATAATTACATTCCAACCAATCCATGCCCAAAATCACATCAAAGTCTTCCATCTCTATTAGATACAAATTAACTTCTAATATTTTTCCCTCAGTTTCAAGATTCACTGACCTAGCTAACTAATTAGTATTCAATGTTTTGCCTGAGTATAGCTAACTTCTAGTGTACTCTCTGACTTATTAAAAGTAATACTATATTTAGCAATGAAGACGTTGATACAAAAGAATGAGTAGCTTCCCAATCAAACAGTACATAAGCATGTTTATCAGATATCAGTAAAATACCTACTATTACGTTTGAGTTATCCTCTGTATCCTTCCGAGTCAGTGTAAAAACTCATTATTTCCCCTTTTTGTTCTTATTAGTGTTATAATCCTTATTTTGAGTAAATATGGGATAATCCTTAACAATATGTCTTCGCTTACCTCATCGAAAACATACATTCTTCCCATACAAGCATTTACCGCGATGAGATTTACCACACTTAGGGCATGACGCTACTGCAGCTACTATAGCCTTACTGGCACTAGATCCGATATTAGCTTTCTTAATTTGCCATTTGTCTTTTCCTTTATCTTGACCATTCTACTTTCTCTTTCCAAATTGCCCCCTTTCCGGCTGGCTGTACAATTGACTATGTTGCTCTGTTATAACTTTCCGATACCAAATAATGTGAGCTCATTCCAGCATCTCATGCTATGATGTGAAACGATGTGACATAAGAATCATGCTTAGTTCTGGGTTTAACCCTTGCTTGAACCTTCAAGTCTTCTTAATTTCCAGGTCAACCATGTGTAGAGCATACCTTGAGAATTGGTCAAACTTTCGCTCGTAATCAGTCGGGGACATATTATCCTGCTTAAGCTGAAAGAATTCACTCTCCTTGAAATCTCTTAGGGACTGAGGAAAATTCTTGTCCATCACTTCGTCCTTGAATTGTTCCCAAATGAATTCCAATTACTGCTCTTGGGTCCTAGTTCGGGACATCGAATCCCACTAGTGACATGCATCATCGGTAAACATAAACTCTGCGAGCCCCAATGTAGTCTATGAGCCAAAAAATTCGTTTTAACTTACAAAGTCATTCCTCAACTACTATTGGACTAGATGCTCCATCAAAGAGAGAGAGCTTATGCTTTCGAAATAACTCAATTACCGAGGCATGAGTCGGGGAGAGTAATAGGAGATGGTAGTGTAGGTGGAACTTCATTCTAATTCAGCCTGCCAAGATCTTGAATTGTTTGCAAGAGGTCCCTTATTAAGTTGTTCTAATTTACTCGATACATTTTCCTTGAAATAAGAAATAATATATTTTATTAAATTTGTATACCAATACCATAATACTTGAAATGAAATAGCAAAGTGAAATATTTCATAACTTGATCACATGATTTTTTTTTTGGTTGACCACATCTTGAAATAGGAAAAAGAATTCAAAAAATTTTATTATTAATTTTTTTCTAATAAACAAGTAATCTCTATAATCTCAACTCGTTTCACTCTTGGTCTTCTTCTGGGTCCTTCTTTGGTTCTTCTTCTTCTTCGTTAGCATTTGCCATAATTGGTTGTACACCATCGATTCGAATCCCGAGTGAGTGATAACATCACCAATCATAGTCCCCTAATTATGGATATAGGCGTTGCAAAAATCCTCAAAGTCAAGTTCCTTAGGTTCACTATTCAAAATTTGAGATAGCATATTTTCTTGTATAAGCTTCCTGATACGTTTCCACAAGGTGCAAGAGTTTTTAGCAAATGACCTATTGATTGTCGATCACTAATCATGTAACCTACGTTCTTTGCTTTTAGCCAATGATGGTACACGATTCATATGTGATTGTCAAGGTCTAAGCATTCGTCTACCTCAAAATTCAGGTAAGCTCGGATATTTATCTTATGTTGACTAACATGATTACTTCACATTTTTGTCTTATCCCAGTCATTTGTCATCCACAACTTTAATTTCTAGACCAATACATGTATTTTAAACAACACATTTTCTTTTTTAAAAATTACCTTTATCTTTGTATATAAAAATATACATAAAGAAAATGTAGAATGTACTGTAACATGAAAAAAATAACAATAGAATCATAACATTTTTCATAATAATAATAATTATTAACCTTGCTTAGTTAAACATACGGGGTCGTAGGATGAGTTCGACTGATGGATGCGAGCTGCCATAAAGTGCCTTAAATATTTCATTTTCTCATTTTAAATTTCCTACTTTGTACTTAAGTGTATGTGTGTGTGTGTGTGTGTGTGTATATATATATATATATATATTTTTTTTTTTAAATACGCTAAGTCTACAGAATAGACTAAAATGATGCTCTGATACCATCCTATAATGCTCCAACCTGTATGAACCGAAACTTTACTATAGCAATTGTACCTTAGTCATACACTTAAAAATAATATAACAATTTAGTAAAATAAACTACATTTTTCGTGGAATGCATAAAGATTTACTTTAAAA
>CAIGRB010035437.1:90244-157800 GCA_903798255.1 Fraxinus quadrangulata | reverse complement strand
AAGAAAGAAAAAAAAAAAGGAACTGCAACAACAAGAGAAAAGAGAAGATTATTCATCAAATTCTTTCGGCAACACAAGTTAATTTTCATGAAGACGATTTAGAATCTTTATTTACAAAAGAAGATGATCGATCGTTGGAAACAGTTTTGCTCTTGAATATTATGATGATAACAACTATAATAATAGCAGCAATGAAAGTTCAAAAGAATGTTTTGGCATCCAAGAAGACTTTGGAATACTAGTCATAAACCTCTATCTGCCAATGCCAATGATTGACATTAAATTTTCCCTAGGAAAAAATGAAAGGCCCATTACAGTTGTATTTCTTGATACAGGAGAAGCATCCTCAATTCTTAACCTAACCATACTCCCACAAAACATGTGGAAAAACACCAAAAAATCTTCCAAACAGTCAATAATGAGTACTTCACCACGGAGCTCATTAGCAAACCTATCCAACTCCAATTTTTCCCAAAACTCAGTATCGCACACAAATTACTAGGATCATTATTAACTTGTAAAGACCTTGTTATCGATTTTGATATTATCAAACAATTATGGGAAAAAAGAGTCGTGCCTCGGTCAACTGCTCTCAAATTTAAAAATTATTGTGCTCCTTATATTAAACCAATTACCTATTACATTTATTCTATACCGACCATAAAAGAAATCCTTGTAAGAGATTGTTGTGCAGAATCTCATATAGAATTTCTCATCAAATGCACAAAACCCCTTTAGGCCAGATTTCTTCAAACCTCAACCTTTAAATGAAACAAAGATGTTAACTCAGCAAAAGCAAGTCATACTAGGATGAGTTCGAAACACTTGGAACTTGCAACTAAGGAATTGGTCCTGATGTGGTCATTTATATCATCCCGAGCCGTGAAGTCTCGAGGAATAGTATACACTAAAATGGGCCATGTGTCCTCGGGTATAAGATAGTCCTCGGGTTATCTCGAGGATTGACAATAGAGCTCTTACGATAACATAGTGACGGAGTCTTCGGGATGTGTCATCGGGTTTTCATGATTTTGGATATTTTCCTTAGCCAAACTAAAAGGTTTCTTTAAACATAGATTGATTCAACGTATTAGGAGTTCTAAGTCTATTCAAATACCTCAAGTTATGAATCATATGTCCAGAATGAGTCTATATCACTGAGTGTCATAGTCAAACTGTGACTAGATCTACAGTAGCAGTACAATACTCATCTTATGCAGGATTCCCAAGGATAAGGACACATAGCAAACCAAGTCCAACCAGGAATGAGCTACCTACCTCTGTAAATACAAGACTCCAATTCATTATTCAGGTACGTTTTACATACAATTTTAGCACCTAAGCTTTTTCATATTCTCTCTCTGACTTAAACATCGGAGGGGCGATGAGAATACACATCGACGTCTTTGTTTCAGGTACCGAAAGATCACATTTGTGCTCATTCTCAGCAATCAAGCTCGAAATCCAACAGGTGCGATTTTTGATAGCGTCCAATTACAATAAAAAAGACTTATTGAGCCAACAACTCCTCAATAGGCATACCAAGCATTTTATGTCAGCAAGAGAAGTGAATAAGCCACTAAATCATTTCCTTATAGAGATGACAAATTTTCCCTTCCTGATAAGAAAACAATATTTGCAAACTTGGAAAATGCAAAGGTCTTCTCTAAATTTGACTTGAAGGCAGGATTTTGGCAACTTGGAATTCAAATAGAAGAGAGGCGTAAAAGTCAGCATTCTGCATTCCAAATCAACATTTCCAGTGAACAGTAATAATGCCTTTCGGTCTCAATACGGTACTTTCTTTGTTCCAAAAGACAATGCTAGAAATTTTCCAACCACTTTTCGAAATAAAATTGATCTACATTGATGACATTCTCTTGTTCTCTGACAATATGGATATTCATGAAGTACTCTTCCAAAGATTTACAAATATTGTCACAGAATATGATATCATGTTGTCCCTAAAAAAGATGATCATTGCCATATCAGAAATTGATTTTCTCAAAATGCATATCAAAAATGGAAAGTACTCCTTACAACTGCATATTGTTGAAGAGCTTCATGAGTCCCTGATGACAACTTGACAAAGCAAGTACAACGGAGTGGTGAATTACATGATTGATTTTCTCAAACAATTTGTTCTCATTATAAGACCTCCATAGGATATGTTAAAGAAAAATCCTCCACAATGGTCTTACAAGCAAACGCAAGTTGTCAAAAGAATAAAACACGTAATCTTTCGGCACTACAAATTCCTACTGATTTATAACAAATTTTGCACACGGATGCAAGTAATTCTTACTAGGGAGCGGTACTGTTAGAAGAAGAATATGTGGATACAAAAGTGAAACATTATCATTCCACATTTAAGGAGATTCTTAGCCCTTGTTTGGTCCCCAATATTTACAAAAAATATTTTTCTCTTTCTTATTTTTAACCACACATTTTTTAATAAAATAATATTTAACGCAAACTCAAAATTTTTCCTTATATTTTAACCACACATTTTACATCAAAATAGTATTTTAAAATGCATTTTCATAAATAAAAAAAAAAATGGGGTTTCAAACAAGCTCTAATTGTCAAAAGAGGAATTGAAAATTTTTAATTTCGTCTCATCGGTCATAAGTTTCTAATCCAAATGAACATGAAAGAAATTTCTCAAATGCTTAACTTCAAGAAGAAACAAATTCCAAATTCACAACTCTTGAGATGGGCAGAGTGTTTTCAAATTTTGACTTTGAAGTCAAACATATCAAAGGAAAATCCAACCTACTGCCTGATCTACTTTCTAGAACAACACCTGCAAATTCCAACAATATGCATGCTCAAACCCTTCTAAAAAAATTCACAAAATCCTCCAATCCAAAATTCTCTTCCTGAACTTCTGAACTTGATCAGAAATCACACAATCCGTTCCATGTCAAAAGAACTCATGCTAAAATACCAATCATGCTTATCAAACAGTGTGGCATTCAATTTGTAATCTGCTTTAATGCATCTAATATGAAAAATTGTCTTTCGGAACCTTGTTCACAGCTCAAGAAAGATTATCCAGAATTATTTTCAACACCAGATAATGACATAATAAGATTCGTTGAATGATTTTTTCCACTTGATAATTGGTATAAAAAAATTCAATGTTTGTTTAAAATTCAAAGATCTTAGAACTTCATTTGACAATGTTCATGTAATCCTTATTTTTCAAAGGCAAGAATATTTTACTAAATCGGGTTACTATGAACATTTCTCACATGTAAATGAATATGCAGTCCAACCGTTCAATCTTTACAGAGATTGGGAAAAATATTCTCAAGAATTCAGGATGTTCCAAAGGAAAATGGAGTAACTCAATCAGACAATTTCTCCAAAAATCTAGCCTAATATTGAAGATATTTTACCATGGGAAACTAAACCAGTGCCATATGCCCAAAGAATCCAACATGATATTCAAGCTCATATGGATAGTCTAAGCTAGATTTATAATTATTATCCGGTCCATCCTCCAACGATTACCATCTTGACAATTCTTGGACTCAGTTTTATCTTGGTAGGCCTACCCAATGCTTAGAACAAGCGGTCAAATATTCAGAAGACACCCCCGAAGGCAAGCAACTCTGAGAAAGGCTATGGAAAATGCTCAACGAAAATGTTCTCACCATAACACTCTACACTGGTAGAGACAATCCACAATTCACAAGAAAATATCCAAAGGCGAGGAGAAAATGTCATAAGAAGGCTCAAGTCAACAAGAACAAGAACCAACAGTTTCAATTTCTAGATTCTCATGATCCGTGGTGTTACTCTTTCGACCCCAATGATCTTGAAAATCTCGAGGAACTAGAACAACAGCTTTATGAAGAAAAGAACAAGCTGGCAAATATTCCTTGGTAGAAGCAAACTGGACTACTGTCAGATTCAGATAGGCAACAAATCTTGGTACCTCATGAAAATTATCATGTGTAATAAAAGTATTTTGTCACTTTGTATGAGTTGTATGTGGTATTGTACAATAATTGATGAAGCACTGTTTGTTTTATTAGAAGTTTGTAAAAGCAGATTCCCTCTTTATCAAAAGAAGGATTGTTTAGTCAAAAGTCTTTGTCCATTTGTATCATGATTGTACCTAAGTCTTGTATGCTTTTTAATAGTTGTCTGTATATTTGTAAAATTATAGTACTAGTCTGTATTAATGTATCCATTGGATTTGCAGATTGAAGGAGCCTTCCTCCTTCATTAGTATTGACAAGTCATGATAACCAACTAACCCAGCAGTTATATGAGTATACTTTGCTATTGCCACTTCTAAGGATCCTTAGCATCAGAAATTATGATGCAGACCATGACAATCTGACAGGAAAATTATAAGGCTTTGGACAGATTTACAGAAAGATTTGCATGGTTTAGAATATGCTAGATATAGATTTACAAGAGGAAAGATGGTAAGAGAGATTTTATCAGATTCATCTAAGTATGATATCTCATAAAGATAATCAATTTTAGAAGAAATGGATTTTCTAAAAGATGATGAAGATGAAAGGGTCATTATAGGAAGGTGATTAGAGGAAGTGGATAGGTTATGAGTAAAAGAAGGAAAAGTGGAATGATTTTCTGAGGACATTGGAGTGAACATTTCCTCACTAACAATCCTTCATTCTAATGTTTCATCTTAAACAACTGTTTATAATTCATGGCTCTAATACCAACTAGGGGAAGTTGCAACCCATGTAGGAGTGAACACGGTTCGTTTTGAGCGATTTGCGACAAATTTTCAAATCAAACCATTTAAAGTGGTTTGGAATTTTTCCAAACCAAGCCACGTCAATTATTAAACCAAACCACATTTTCGATTTGGTTCGGTTTAAAATCACGGTTTAACAAATAAAAAAACGTATATCAAATAAGTTAAATTATAAATATTAGTCTAAAATCTCACATTAAAACATAAATAGTACCATTAAAAATATTACAAATCAAAATTCTATCATTCTAATCATTATGATGCAACAACACGATAGAAATATTTTAACATCTTGGTCGTACTAATTGGTGCAATATCTACAATTGTAACACATGATCCATTTCTCCATAAAAATAAGAATATAATATATTAATTCATTCATTATATTAAATGATATAAAAAAACTAATAAAATAAAATGAATAGACAGATTAAATAAGGTAATACATTCTATAACTTTTTATGAATCATCCAATGTTTCTACATCATCCAAATATTGCGAATCACTATAGGTTCATTCTTACTATGCAACCAATTTTTAGGACAAATTATCTCATCAATTATACTTGCACTCAACGAAATCCTAAAGAAATCAAGAATCCGACCATTAGTAGGAAATGCAGAAGTAGAAACAATTGTTTATATTTGAATAGCTAACACATTTTTAGCAAATTGAGTGATAATCTTGTATTTATTTACATTCAGTTTTCATCAAAATAATATGTCGAAAAACTCATTGGTCAAATCTTCAAAATGACCATTTAAGTAATACAACAAATCATTCTAGCATTTACCAATAAAAACTAAAAACTAAGTTAAAATGTAAATAATTAATTGAGTGACATGATCGAGAAATTGAGACGTAAATAAAAAAAATATTGTTCAGTAAAAATCTAAGGGAGCCCAACACATATCAGAACAAAACAACACAACTACCAATAAAATATGACAAACAACCAAAAATAAGACAAATTGGCATGAAAATTTAGTCAAAATTCAAGAAAATTATTAGGAAAAAAAAAGTGCAAGTTTGAATTAAAATTTCGATTCAATTGTGTATTCAATTGTAATGAGTGGTCAATGAATATGGTTCAACAACAGTTTTTTAACAATTCACCCAATTTGAGGATTTTGCGTTCACAGTTGCATTGACTGATGTCTATTTGGATATGATTTATGAGATGGATAATTGTCTATTTATGTATTGATTTTACTTGGGTTGTGTCTAACATAGATGTATCTTTTTAATTGGGTTGTGCTTAGTTTTAAATGAGTTAGATAAAATTCTAAATTTATTTTTTCTTATTCTCCTAGGACTAGTTCCAACTTTCCTAGTGAACCATCTCCTAGTAAAACTTAAATACATCCCGTGGAACATTCACCTGGTGATAAATCTAAACCTCCTAAAAAACCTTCATCTAGAGCTAAATCTAATCATCTTAAATTCAAAATCATTGGGGATTTAGAAGAAGGGATGAGACTACACAAAAGGGTTTTAAATAACTTGACATTTGTTAGTTGTGTTTCTTAGATGGAGCCTAAAAAGGTGAAAAAGCCCTTTTAAGGATGAATGTTGGGTGAATGCAATACATGAGGAGCTAAACCAATTTGAGAGAAATTATGTGTGGTTTCTAGTACCTAGGCCTGATAATTGTAATGTTATTGGTATTAAGTGGATATTTAAGAATAAGATCAATGATCAAGATACCATAACTAAAAATAAGGTTATGTTAGTTGCCCAGGGATACACCCAGGTTAAAGGTGTTGACTTTGATGAGACATTTGCTCCTATAGCTCAACTTGGTTAGGTTCAAATTATATCAAATGGATGTCAAAAGTGCATTCTTGAATGGAATACCTCAAGTAGAGGCTTATGTTGAACAACCTAAAGGGTTTAACGATCCTACGTTTCCACATTATGTCTATAAATTGAATAAAGTCTTATATGGTCTTAAACAATCTCCTGAGCTTGGTATGATAGACTAACTGCATACCTCGTGGAACATGATTTTTCAAGAGGTGGTGCAAATAGGACTTTATTCATAAGATACATTGAAGAAACCATCACCATAGCACATATTTATGTTAATGACATCATTTTTGGTTCTCCCATTGACTCTGTTGTTCATGAACTCGCTGAATATATGAACAAAAATTTGAGATGAGTATGGTTGGATAATTAAGGTATTTTCTTAGTTTCCAAGTAAAACAAATTAATGATGGGTTGTTCATATCTCAATCAAAGTACACCAAAGACTTTGTCAAGAGAATTGGACTAGATAGAAAGAAACACACCAAAACACTTAGGAGCACGAGTGTTAAGTCAAGTCATAATCCTATGGGTAAGAGTGTTAATCGGACACTATATAGGAGAATGATAAGTAGTTTACTTTATCTTACTGCAAGTACACCTGACATAGTATTTAGTGTTGGAATTTGTGCAAGATTTCATGCCAATCCCAAGAAATCTCATTTGAGTGCTGTGAGGCATATCATTCGATATGTTAATGGCACTATAGATCATGAAATCTTGTACTCTAGAGATTCTAATCTTGATCTTGTCAGTTATTTCGATGTCGAGTGAATTGGGAATGTCGATGATAGAAAGAGCACATCAAGAGGCTATTTTTATGTTGGTACTAATCTTGTAGTTTTGATGAGTAAGAAACAAAATTCTATCTTATTATCCACTATCGAGGTCGAATATATATCTGCAGGTAGTTGCTGCACTCAACTGCTTTGAATGAAGCAGATGTTGACTGATTATGGAATTGAACAAGGTACTATGACTGTGTTTTATGATAACACTAGTGCTATTAATATTTTCAAAAATCTTGTTCAACATGCTCGGACCAAACATATTGATATAAGACACCACTTTATTCGAGAATTTGTAGAGACCCGTGTTGTAATTCTTGAGCACATCTCTATAGAGAATAAATTAGCTGACATGTTTACCAAGCCCTTAGATGGTCTTATGTTTGAGTCTCTTCGAAAAGTTATTGGAGTGTGTACCTTTTTGATTAAGTACTTAGGTGCATATATATACAGTTCATAGAGTTCATTCGTTTATGCATATATCTAATTCTCTGTATATTCATTTTGTTTGATCTTATTCATTTATTTTCAAAAAAGGGAATTTTTTTTTTTGAAACTACTGGACATTATCTGGTTTATTTGAATATGCGTTTGTGACCTTGTATCCATACATCTGATGAACAATAACGTAGTTTCCATTGCTTTGTTTAAGTTTAATGTAGAGTACTTGGTATAGATTTCTTCATGTATTATAGGCACAGCATACATCATGATCTTGTGAGTGAGCCTTAACTGCGTATGTGAGATTTGGGATGGCTGTCATTTGTTGGTAAGATGACCTTGAACATGAATTGACCGTTAACTAGTTCACCTAAGTTATAGTATATTCACTAAAAAGAAAAATTGATTCATCTTATACTCTTTTTCAAAGTCTACTCGACTTGAACAATTAAGCATATGAGGTTTCTCAAAACCTGATGCCCTATGATTTTTTGACTTGGAGTCATTGACTCAAAGCTTGTTATATAGGTCACCTAAATTATTTAACGGAGAAGAGTCTGCATATAAGATGTAAAAAAATTTATTATTATATATGCTTAAATTGAGGAGGAGAAAAAATATACATGAAAATAAGAGTCACATTGTTAAATAGGCCATAGTTCATTAATAAAAGAAAATACTCACTCTACAGTGATGTTTAGCATGTCATTTCTCACAAATTTAAGATTTGAAGTCTTGCTCATGGGAAATTAGTGGTACTTTCACATATGAGTCACTTATACAATTTACTCCATTTAAGCTTTTTTTAAGTATGTGGAAAAGTTGTTCTATTCATTGATTATGTCTCACTTGTGATCAATTGCATTTTTGAGTTACCATATATGTTAGTGTGTGCCAAAAAAAAAAAAACTGCTATATTTCGAAATTTTCAAAAATAATATGCTATTTTTGCCAATAAATTTTCCCCCGCTTGGCGTTGAGGCATCCTTCGAGCGTCAAATGCAGAGGCTCTATCACTAGCTTAGTGCTCGACTCTCGCTCAAGCGACAATCCAACATTTTGAATTTAAATGCATAATCCCAAAATTCACATTTTCATTATTTCCATTCCTCTCTCGCAATTTCTTTCACTAAAATCTTCATACCCAACATCAATTGGTGCTTTCAATCATCCATTGGATGTAGGTCTTCAATATTTTGGTTGCATAACTTCAAATTTCTCATCAAATTTCTATAAATTTCGAAGGTAAATGGCAACACCCAATTTTCTTTCTTCTTGAAAATTTTGGGATTTTTTTATTTCTTTTTGATTCGTGCATCAATTCATACATCTACACTACATGTTTAGAAGATTATAATGTGTTCTTGTTCCTCATTGCATCATTTGTTTCATATACTTTCGAGTTTAAAGATTAAACCTCGCGAATTGGGATTCTTCGCGTTTTTGAGATTTATCTTGATTTTGAATTCACTTTTGATGGAGGATGGGATAGGATGTAGATGTTGGCTGGCTTGATTGTGTGAAGAATGTGTTTCATTTACCATGATTTGTACACTTCCTTGCATTGGAAGTTTGTCACTACATGCACATGTTTGATAAAATATCACATTAACATTCTTCGTCGATTTTTGAAATAATGTTTTATGAACATTGCACATTCACACTTGAACACATTTTGGTCCTTACATTGCATTGCACATTTGGCGAATTTTGCTTTGAATTTGGCGTTGACGCAATATCACACACGTTTGTCCTCCGTCCATCCAAACGTCACGGCACCGCGACACGACATCAAGGCACCTCGTCACCTCTACGTCAAGGCATCATGGAACCTTTGTCCTTGTATCGTACGGCCTTCGTCCATGACTCACGACTGTCTAGGTTTTGGTGTATGTTACTACTTTTGCACAGTTTAGCATGCATATGGCCTATTTGCCTCATTTCAAGTGCTTCCATGTATATCATTAGTTAACTTTTAATCGAGGTATATAGCATCTTTAGCTGCATCTATTGATTTGTTTGTATTGCAAACTTGTCACAAATGCTGCCTAAGAGAGGGAGGAGTGCCGCATAGACATTTTGTGCTTCGACTTCGTATAGTAGGTCTAGATTCATCTCATCTACTACCCATGATGTCTTTGGGACTCAATTATCCTTACGCCCTGTTATGGTAGAGCATGAGGTAATCTTTTCTAATCTTTCCCCCGATCTTGCTGCCATCTTTATATCATATGAATGGGAGCCTTTACTTTATTAGTTGTCGTCCTCGCCTAGTCTCCTTGTCCAGGAGTTCTATACTAATATTCACGATATTAGCGATCTAGTTTTAAGGTCTTTCTTAAGGGTAAGACACTTAATATCAATCCTGACAACATATCCGGTATCCACAATCCGTGAGTTGTCCATCCGTTATTCCCATATTTGTCTTTTGAGACCCTCCTTACGGACTCTCTTGTCCAATCAACGATTTTTAACAGCTTAGGAGAGCGTCTGATTTCGATTCCTATTGGATCCCTTCCAAGTGATCGATAGATTTTGTTGCGCATGGACAAATGTGGCCAATTGTCCATACCTCTTCTTTACCCATGGATAAAGCTAGATTTCTTTATGCACTTTTGCATGGCGACTCTATAGATCTTTCTATTTTCATATGCCTTTAGATTTTACGTACCTTTTTTGTGACTAGTACTAGGATTGGTCTTCTTTACGCCTATCTATTTCATCATCTTCTCACAACTCTTGAGGCTGCTTTTCCCGACGAGACTACGGAGAGGGTTTCCCATCCTATTGGCCATACTACCATTTCACAGAGTAAATCTCATATTCCTTATCTTCTATTCCTTCTATGCCAGCTGAGTCACTGATCCTATTGGCGATCTGCTTTCTATTGATCACTCTGATATTTCTCCATCTCGATCTAACCTTCATATTTCCACCATTGACATTCCATCGTCTTCTACCTCTGCTCCACCACTACCACCTAATGATCTTATTCTACCTTCTACTTCTATTCTCGTTGATCCTTCAGTAGCACTTTTGGGATAGATGTATGTTTTGATCGAGCAGCAGGCTGGTATGATGGCTGAGATTATACAGCTGGGAGCCACCACTGACCGCCACACAACAGAGTTTGCTACACTTCAAGGTGTTGTTGGCTATCTTCAGCAAGGATTACATTGAATCGAACGACATTGGGATGATAGTGTTGATTCTGATGAGGGAACAGATAGAGAAGATGATGCTACTAATTAGTTGTTAGGCTCTCCTTGTCATTTATGACAAAAAAGGGCAAGTAGGTAATAGTAGTCGTAGTAGAATTTTGTGGATGCATAGTTTTCAATATTGACATTTTTCATATGATATCTAGTGCTGAGCTAGATTAAGTATTGATGTTTCGTGATATCGATGTTTATTTTCTGTGTATTCATTGACATTGATATTGCATCTTAATTTAGCTAGCATATTTATAAACTTATTGATATCTATCTCAACTGTTTTACTTCCTTTGTCATTTCACGTGATTGTAAACTTGGTATTTGAGTTGTTGATTTTAGAAAACAAATTTGACAAAGAAAAAACAAGCTACGGTTGAGTCAGTTGGTTTTGGGTAGATGAGTTTGGTAGTCTTTGATTTGTGCTTTTGTTTTTGTCATAGAATGTCAAATGGGGATTTTGTTAGGTTTTAAAGTTGTTGGTAATCTATAGACAAAAATATAGTTATAAAAGAGTTTTAAAAGTCAAAGAGTCATTTGTTAGGTTGCATAGATGAATTGGGAGTCCTTGTGTTCGATTATGGAATAAGAAGAAAAAGTTGCTAGATTTATGCTAGCATGTCGCCAAGCTAATGCTCAAACTTCCAAAATAGAACCAAAGTCACCCATCTGTCACTCAAGCGACACACGTCACTTGTCTGTCGCTAGCATAGTGCTTGAGCAACGATGTTTCCCATTAAACCCTAGTTTGAGATTTTCGAGAGTTTATCTATCACGTACTACCTTAAAACCTAGATATTATATATACCCAAGCCCTACTTCGTGAAAAGTTTAGGTTGAATATTGTTTTATCAGTTAGTTTATATTCTACACATCCTACATATTATTCAATCTCATTTTAATTCAACCAAATAATTGAAAATATCGAATCCATATAATCAAAGCACCAAAACCTATACTTCCGCATAATCGTCAGAGTTCTGAAGATCGAGGAAAGTGACTGAAGTTCCAGTTGAAGAAGAACGAGAAGTTCTCAGATGATCCACATGAGATAAACGATTCCAGAAGATGGGGAGCTGGTGCAGGAGCACGCAGTCCAAGAACACTCTGGTGATTACAGTCGGGAGGTAAAAAAGTACTAAATTTTAGTCGAGTTTGAAAAGTTTGTAAGTCTTTATCGTTTACACCGTTTATAGTAGATAATACTGACTTGGACCCGAAGTTTTTATCTCACGAGAGATTTTCTCCGTCAACAATTTCGTGATGTTATTTATTCTTATGCAATAATATCAACTGTGGTAATTCAACTTATGATAATTTTACATATGAATTCATCTAGATAAAATTAATAATCATGACTTGTTGCCTTTATTAATTAATAAATTTAAATTCCACATTCAAACACCTATTCACCCCTCCCCCCAGGCATTAGTTGAGTCGAACTCGTAACTTTCAATTTTAATGAATACGAGGAATGTATCAATCAAAGTTATTCAAGACAATCACATCCGAACTGAAATTTTTAGCAATCTCTATGTCGGCCCAAGTCAAGTCGTAACAATAGGATATCTCTGCCGATTTATCTCAAGGAAAAATTACTACATGCAATCCTGTCCATACAGCATATTACCATACAAAAGATAGCTTACTATTATGTAAAGCCATCTACGAAAAATAGGAAAAGAAAGCTCAGGTAACATTATTATTGAAACAAGACCTTTCTCTTGAGGTACACAAATAGGAAATGAAAGCTCAGGTAACATTATTATTGAAACAAGACCTTTTCCTTGAGGTACACAAATAGGACCGGCGGAAGTTAATATTCAATCTGTCCTGAATAATAATTCCTGCCCAAAGCAGTGCACGTTTTCAAACTTCTGAGGAACTAATTAACTTGTAAGCTCGAGTTTCTTGATGTTCTGAATTTGCATTCCGGGATTCAGTCCCTTCGGGCAAGCTTTAGCACAATTCAAAATAGTATGGCAGCGATAGAGTTTGAACTCATCGTTTACAGCCTCTAGACGCTCCTTTGTGTATTCATCACGGCTGTCCATTATCCATCTGTGCATTGATCAGCCAAAAAAATTGCTGTCATTAGTGGCAAATTGCAAATGAGTTGCAGCATACATAATATAAATATTACCGACGTTACTGGATTCAGTCTTAATCTCCATTTAGGAGAACAACAAAAGAAAAGAAAATAAGCAAACCACACACAGGTTCTCCCTCAATGTGAGCTACATTCACTCATTGTTGCAGGACTTCAATATGAAATAGATAATATGGTTAATCTCAATTCTCACAGAAAATGCCACCACCCCCAGCCTCCCAATAATCCTTTATATATGTAGGAATTATTAGAGCGACCTAATATACATACCGAATGCCTAATATTAGGACGATCCACTTTCAAGGGATAAATGTGCGATAATATAGGCTCCACACATTCGAACAGAAAATATACCAAAAAACCAAGTATAAACAATTGTTCAAAAGCTATCTGATAAGTTCCAGTCCTTGCTACAACAAAACCTTCCTTACACTCTACTATGAATAAGGACTAATTCGTATCTATATATACTAGGATGTATTGCATTAGTTAGCAAATTGCAAATGAATTGCAGCATACACATTATAATATTACCGACTTTATGAATTCAGTCATAATCCCCATTTAGGAGAAAAGGAAAAGAAAACAAACAAAATGCATAAAAATTTCTCCAATGTGAGAGCTACATTCACTCACTACTATAGGATTTCACTATGAAGAAGAAGATTGAAGTAGGACAATCATATTCCAAATAAAATTAGTTTTATCTCATTTTCTTCTTCTTTCTTATTTTGAATAGAATTTATTTATCTTATTTAGAATAGATTTTCTTGATTAGAATAGGATTTTAGTTTTCTTTCCTTCTAGGATTTTAAATGTTTCCTTATATTAGTAAGATTAGGGAATTATTTTTCTATCAATTCAATACAATAAAAAATTTCTAACTTTATTTTTGTTTCAAGAATTTCAATTCCACTTCCGCACCAAAAAAGATTACAAGGATGGTCTCGAGACTCTCACAGAAAATTTTTCCCTCCCCCCCAATAGTCTTATGTAAGTAGAAATATTAGAACCACCTAATACATGAACACCATGCCTAGTATAAGGTCGATTCACGTTCGAAGGATAAATGTAGGGTAATATTAGGCTCCACAAATTCAAAATACAAATTATACTAAAAAACCAAGTACGAATGATAAATAAAAAGCCATCCAACGAGTTTCAGTCAGTCCTACTATACCAATACTTGCTTTTCACTCTACTATAAATAAGGACTCATGTCTATACAATTAGATGGTTTGCATCTTTGACTTCCCCCTTTGAATGTGGACGGTTCAAGCAAGCAAATGGCTAGCGGGGTCGAGGAACCACAAAGAAGGGGACGACAAAAGTTCCACGAGAATATGACCATAGATATACTTTGTGATTATTTCAATAGTTGGCTACAGAAGTTTGGAAGGCGGAAGGGATTGGATAACAAATTGATAAATAAACTTGACACAGAGGCATTCGATATTATCTATTAGATTAGGAGGCCAAATGGGATTACAATCACGAATGGAAGTTCAATTTCTACAACCATAGACTCACATGTCATAAGCAAGCACATTATCTGTAGATTTTCAAGTTCTAAAACATGTTGTAAGGAACTTGCAACTGTACAAAGCAGTTCATGTTTGCTCTTCAATTAATTCACACTTCAATATTTTGCCACATTGAAATTTGCTTTTATTTATGAAATTGTATTAACAGATTGCTTTTTATTGAATTTACAGGGNTTAATTTATATATATTCAAAAAAGGACAAAAGAAAATAAGAAAAAGAGAGACATTAGAACCTACACTGCCATAAAGAAAAGGCCATTCTCCTGTGTACATACATGTGCTTATTCTGTTGTCACTTTTCTTGCGTCCAATAAATCTGCCTTATTCCCAGCAATGTCATAACCATGTTCAATTTACATTTCTCTCGAAGCTAACTTTTGTAATGCTTTTTTTTTGCTATACATCTTCTTTCTTTAGGTGGACTATATCTCTATATGCTAATTGCTATTTATCCTATTTACTATATGCTCCAACTTTGATATTTTGTATTTTTGTATTATTTTACTTATACTTTTTGTTTTTTGTGAGGCTTACGCCTCAATACGCCTCGAGGCTTACGCCTCGCTTCATAAAGAAAAACCGCCTCAGTACTTAGTTTCGCTTTTTTAAACCTTGATGCGTACAACAAGAACATTGCGAGAAGAATGCTAAAAACACACAGGATATTACCTCATGCTATTATTAAGATCAAGCATAGATAGATTTCATCAACCATATGATGCGGTCATGTACACAATTACATAAGATCATTTTAAGTGGATTGTAGATGCCAACCCATATTTATTACAGCTGAAATATTTTATGTATGTTCTTGAAAGTCCACAACGTAATTATTCATTTTATAACAATGTTCTATTTTTGTCAAGCACGCACTTGCCTGCCAGAAGAGTAATAACTAAATCCCAGTTAATGTTTGGTAAAACATAAAAATAACTCTACATTCCTCCAAAAGTGGGAAATCCAGTATCCTCTAATCTCTGCCATCATTACATGTAAATTTAGAGGGAGAAAGATAGCAGTAAATTAGGGGTAAATTAATAAAAACACAATATTGGTTGCTCAGTTTTTGGTATACATATCAAACTTGGGTATGGACTTAAGTGTCGGACATGTACAATTTATTATTTTGCGACATAGAGTAAGGTAATAAGAATCATTATGGGTCATTGATAATGGTTGCTACTTGCGAGCAATTATAAAGATCCTCCTAAAATTAAAATCAGAAACTGGCCACCTTCAGGCTTTTAAGAAAAACCTGTATGATAATTTAAAAATTATACCACGCATCAGTTCAATTCATTAATTAATAGTAGTTTTAATAATATTACATTCATGAATTAGAGATGTTGTAATATACTCTTTCCCATAACTTCTCATAGTCCTCATAAAATGCCGTAGACTCATTTCCATTTCTAGAGGTGTCCACACATATTAAGTAGGACATTGAAAGTTGAAACTGAAATAACAAAACAACACAAATGTTAACACAGACCTATAATCTCCAGCTTGACAACCCAAAAGGACTTAGCCGATCAGCAATTATCCCCTTCATGTGCGTACATTCTCTTAACTTTACTCCATTTCCCACAGATCACGGGGTCTTTCAATCAAGGTGTGAGAATGACGTTTGTTGCTTCTACAGTCTAATTCTCAAACTAGTCTAATACAACTAAGACAAATGCATATTTATCTTTGTTATCGATTTTCTGGTTCAGAGGTTTATTTGTAGCAATATCCATATGCTTCTCTCTTCAAATTCCCCAATAAGCTAACATACACAAGTTTCATGCAAATCAAAAAGAAAATATTCCAACTATATACTTCGACAAGATTTAAATGTTAACAAATCTTAAACATGTGCGTTTTTTAACATGAAAATTCAAATGGACTGAGTTATATTCAACCAAGTTATACTTTACCAGTACACAACATTGATGTAACATTTTTGTCAATTCTCTTCCAGAAAAAAAGGCCTCTCTTACTACTGTTCGCCAAAGAACTTTATCCGCCAAAGAACTTTATCATTATAGTTTCTTTTTTGCTTTATAATTATACTTAGCATAAATGTATTTCACCCATTTTGGCAATGTATTAAGAGAATTAAATAATTATCTGTAGACCGCAACCCATTCTTTCATTGCTTTCCATTGCTTAAATACATCTAGGAACAGACTATTTATATTTATCCCCAATATGATTTGTGTGTAACATAAAAGCCCTGCTTACGAACTCACTTCATATCAAGTTAATTTCACCATATTTCAATTTTTAACTAATAAAAATCAGCAAAAATTAGTTAAACAGAAAATATATGAGGAAAAAAAGTTACCTATTGGCGTGGAGGAGGGCAGCCGGGCCGAGATAAGACTCAGGATTCCACCAGTAGCTAGGACAGGATGTGCTACAGCAGGCGCACAAAATGCATTCATACATACCATCAAGCTTCTTCCTATCCTCCTTGCTCTGCAAAATCTCCTTCCCTGGCGTCTCCGGTGGACTCTTCCTCTTCAGCCACGGTTCAATCGACTTATACTGGTTGTAAAAATTGGTCATATCAACCACTAGATCCTTAATCACAAACATGTGTGGCAAGGGGGTAATCATAGTTGGCGGCCCAGATGGGATCTTGGTCAAGCAAGCAAGCCCATTTCTACCGTCAATGTTCATAGCGCACGAACCGCAGATACCCTCACGACAGGAGCGGCGGAAGGTCAGGGTCGGGTCGATCTCGTTCTTGATCTTGATTAGGGCGTCCAGAACCATAGGCCCGCAGTCCTTGAGATCAATCTCGAAATTCTGCAGCTCAGGCTTCTGCGGGCTGTCCGGGTTCCACCTGTAAATTTGGAAGGTTTTCGGGTTGCTGGTAGACTTCGCCTTCGGCTCCACCTGCTGGGCCTGGGCTTCCGACGAGTGGGCCCGGTTCAGGATTATTCTCGCCGCCCGCACCGTCGCCGGGCTTCTAGTTATCGCTCGCCGGAGCAAACCAGTGGCCATTGATATTTGATGCTCGTAGAGAGAGGGGGGAAGAGACAGAGAGAGCTTATCTGCTAATCAGAAATTTGCTAATCGAACGTCACAATCTTTAATGTACATCCGATGTACACTGCTCATACGAGTGGCATCCGTTTAAATAAAAAAATATTTTATACAGTTGGTTTCATCCAATGTGAGGAGTGTAGTCCTTGTGTACAAAAATTGATGTACAAGTAAAAAAATTTATCAGGAAATGGCCTTTTGGTATCGCGTATGTTTGGCTACGTATAAAAATAAGTAAAATCTACTTATAAGTAAAATCCTTAAGCTAGCCAAACATGTTTTAAAGATGTGAGATGGGCAACGATTGATTGGCGAGAATTTAAGGAACTAGGTTGGCTAGCGGAGAGCATTCTTGATATGCGTTATAAGACATTGAAACTTCATCGTTAAATGGATCTAAACATTTGTGTTCCAATCACTTCCCATGTTGATTGTGAATATTCTTTTTATGTTATTTTAATTTTTCTAAATCTAAATCAATAATTAATGTTAAGCATATATTTTAAAGCATTCACAACTTTTCAACCACGTATTTCATCAAATTTTATCAAAATTTATTAAAAATTAAATTTTAATCCCCACTAAACAAGAGTTAAATTAATAAAATAATATTAGAGACACTCTTAACTTTACAACTACGATATTGTAGGAGCATTGCTCACATTTAGAAAATCATACTAGCTCCCCAATTTTTAGTTTTAAATATCGTATACATCCTAAACTATTATTTTAGTAGAGATGGCAACTGAGGTCAACCGGCGCAAGGATATCCTAGTTTACTGCCTCTTTCACTTTTTTCTTTAATTTTTTTTATTATTTTAAAATACCATTTAAATTGTAGAACATTAAACAAAATAGAGTAATAAAATAATGTTCGGGGCAAAATTGGGGCGGGTTTGGAACATGGAACATATTCCACATCGTATCTCAATTACTAAATAGAGTGGGGATTTGAGGTTGGTCGTCGGGCTTCTAGTTATCGCTCGTCGGCGTAAACTAGTGGTCATTGATATTTGATGCTCGTAGAAAGAGGGGAAGAGACAGATAGAACTTATTTGCTAATCAGAAAAATGGCCTTTTCATATCTGGTATGTTTGGCTACGTATAAAAGTAAGTAAAATCTACTTATAAGTAAAATCTTTAAGCTAGCCAAACATGTTTTAATGATGTGAGACGGGCAACGATTGATTGGGGAGAATTGAAGGAACGTGGTTGGCTAGCGGAGAGCATTCTTGGTATGCGTTCTAAGACATTGAAACGTCACTATTAAATAGATGTTAACATTTGTGGTGTTGTCACTTTACATGTTAACTATGAGTATTCTTTTTATGTTATTTTGATTTTCTAAAATCAAATGCAACAACTAATTTTAATAACACGTTTGTGGGATCCACAACTTTTCAATTACGTATTTCATAAACTTTTATCAAAATTTACTAAATATCTGATTTTAATCTCCACTAAATATGGGCTAAATTAATGAAATAATATTAGAGACTCTCTTAACTTTACAATTACCATACCATAGGAGCATTGCTCACATTTAGAAAATCATACTAGCTCCCCAATTTTTAGTTTTAAATATCTTATTTATCCTTGACTATTATTTTAGTAGAGATGGCAATTGAGGTCAACCAAAGCGAGGATATCTTAGTTTACTACCTCATTTACATTTTTCTTTACTTTTTTATTATTATTTAAATACCATTTAAATTGTAAAATATTAAACAAAATAGAGTAATAAAATACGGGGCAAAATTGGGGCGGGGTTTGGAATATGGAACATATTCCCCCATCGTGTCTCAATTACTAAATAGAGTGGGGATTTGAGGTTGGCCATCGTGTCCCAATTACTAAATAGAGTGGGGATTTGAGCTAATAAACTAAATTAGTGTTCGAAAACTAATTTCTAAAATAGGTTTTTTTGCAACTGATTTTAGAGGAAGTCAAATTGGCTCAATTTCTTCTAAAAACTCTTATAACTAAAAGAAATATTTTTATAAAATTAATCAAATGAATCCAAAAGCAATTTTTGAATCTCAAAACCTCATTTTAACTTCTTTAAAGTCATGTGAAACGTGTCATAAAATGCCTTTAAGAACTAAAAATAATTATAATTTAGCCAATGTTTGAGCCACATTAAAATTTTCATTCTCATTATTCTACTCATTTTCAACAACACAGTTTTCAATAAAATAATATTTTCCATCACATCAATTACTTTTCCTTCTTTTTCAACCATACATTCTCCATCAATCCACTATTCCAAAATACATTCTTCCAAAATAATGTGGCTCAAACACACCCTATCATTAATTGCAATTTAATATGTTCAGTTTAATAATAATTAGCATACACAATTCTTTGGTAGTCAATTATTGAATGTTTTGTTGACTTAATTATTTACAATATGTTAATATATAACTTAAATTTCGTTGGATGCTCGTGAATTGGTTGAAAGAGATGTTCAAGAGGTCAAAATATGGTTTGGGAGGTTTCGGGACAGAGATTAGGCGTCAACACCATACAAGGTGTTTGGAATCAAGTTAGACCCGAAAAGAAATGCCTGAGTGCCGATACACTCAGCACTTGAGTGTTGCTATTTTCGCTCGCCTACCGCTAGAGTATCGCTTGCCTAGAGCGAGGCTGTAGCTTTAGCTGTAGTATTATTCGGGAAAATTTTATTTCCGTTTTTTGATGTGATGTTTTCCTCTTTCAATCTAAAACATATTCTTTTAGGTCATATACTCCACGTGAGTTATGACTTTGAATAGAGTTAAAGAGTTAGACAATATTGTAAACACAGTATCTTTGTAATATTTATCCATATTATATAGTCAATTCTCCTTTCCTCTGTCAAATTTCTTATGTTCTTCTAGCGTTGTAATTGCTACTTCATAATATGTCATATAATTTCGTCATTATTTCCTAACAAGTGATATCAAAACTTAATGTTTGATTTGTTCGAGGTTTTGTTCTTGTAATAGCAACTAGAAGTATAATATTTCTTTTTTGAATAGCAGCACTAGATTTCGTTATGGCATGTGAAGATGCGAATAGTGCTTGCCCATATGGATTTAGACAACGCTTTGTTAGAATTTGACTAGATACCCTCAATTGGTTGATGGAGGAGAAACAATGTAAGGAACGAAATGCCCTATCACAAATTCATCTTCATCTTTCAAATTATATTTTTCATGACATTTTGAAGGAGAAAACTACAGTTGCATTATGGTTGAAATTGGAGCAATTATGCATGAAGAAGAGTCTAATCAGCAGCGTTTGTATTCTCATCATATGACAGAAGGTACATCACTTTTATATAGTTCACCTAACTATTTTTAAAGAAATTTTCGCTCATTTAGAAACTTTGGAGATTAAATATTATGAAAAAGATTTAAGATTGATTTTGCTGTATTTGTTGCCCATTTCATATATGTCATTTAGAGACAAATATTATATAGTTGTGATACTCTTATCGTTGAAAAACTATATAATGCTCTATTTTCGAAGGAGCGGATGAAGCATCTTGTTAGATATACTGCTCAATGAAATGGTCTTGTTGTTCATGATAGTTATGAGAGGGGCAATTCGAAATCTAATTCCAATAATAAAATTTATAATTATTGCAAGAAAAATGGGCACATAAAAAAGGATTGTTATAAGTTGCAAACTAAAGAAAAATGACTGTAAAGCAGTATAGAAAGCAACCAAAAACTTCAAGTGAAATCGATATTGCATAAAACTGCTATAGTGATGGAAAACTTTTTGTTCTTTCTAACGGCATCTTCAAACCTGACAAGTATTGGATTCTTGATATAGTTTGCATTTTTCCATATGTGTCACAATCGGGAATTGTTAATGAAATAGTTTCAAACAGCAAAATTGGAGACCAAACATCAAAAATTAGGAACTTTGGTGAATATTAAGTTTAGTACTGTATCGTTGGAGTTCGATTTGGGGTCTACATCGAAAAATACATCTTGTTTGAGTTCAAAAGTTAAGGATAATATCACTTTGCCACCATCACTAGTGGTACCTCAGTATTCAATTGTTAGAAACAGACCCTGTAAGATATTAGGCCACCACAAAGGTACAAGGAAGCTGATTTAGTGGCATGTGTTTTAAATGTGGTTGAGGGTATTGAGTCTAGCAAAGAACCTTCAACAGAAGTAGTTTGTTGTGTTGATTCTATTACAGGAGTATGTTACTACACTGTTTGGTAATTATTGTTGAGTTATTTGTGATTTTGTTGCTCGTGGTGATAATTCCAGCAGTTTTGGTACTCGAGATAATCTCGTTGAGCAATGCTGAGTTTGTCCTAGTTGGACTTTGTGGAAAATGAGGAGATTTTTTGTTGAAGAGCTATTGGTCTATTCCTTGCAGTAGAATTTGTCTCCAAGTGAAAAAAATTTAAGACTTGTTTACTGCAGTGAAATTTGTATTAAGGTGGTATATTAAAGAAAAAGTGAGTTGGATACAAATAGTAAATAAGTAAATTTACTTATAACATGTGAGTTACTTATAGGTAAATAAATGTTTTAAAATGATTTTTTAATTATTCAAAATAAACAATATGTAAGTTACTTATTTTGACACAAATATTAGAGTTACTTTTGAAAAATAATAACTTTGTTGCCTTGAAAGATAATAACTTTATCATGGCAACAATGATGAAAGGCTAGGTTGGGTCGCTCTTGTAGCGAAAACTTGCTCAAATGATCGTCAAAACACTATTTTTCAGGCTAAGTTTCACGTTATTTTTCTCTACCAAACCACCAATCCAAACGGCTTCACCCACAACCAATATATTCACATTGGTTGTTCCTCAATCTAACCCACAAAGGACAAGATAACGGTGATATTTGTAGCCGCAAAGGCAAGAAGAAAAAACAATGAAAGAAAGCAAGTAACGAGACCAAAAATCATAGGAAAGCCACACGTTTTTTCTTTTCCAGTAGGTTGTCGATTTTTCTCTTGCATACACACGGTTTCTTTCTTCTTTTCTCACACAAATCACACACTTTACGGGTAGGGTAAAATACCATATATATAGGCTAGGTTAGGCTTTAGTTGAACAAATAAAAAGCTTAAATGGACCAAGATTCAAAGTCATCCAAGAGGTAATATATATGAGCCATGAGTAACATTAATTTCTTAAACACTTCCAACGATCCACGTTGTTTTCGGGTTGAGCATTTGGACTTGGTTGTTGATAACAATTTAATCCAACTTTTACATCATAGCTTGGGATTTATTAGGTATCAAAACCCAACAAATCTCCACCTTGATACCCAATCAACCTGCAAGCAATCAAAATACAAAGTTAACATTTGTATAATAATCAAGGCAACCAATGAAATTGGAATCACAAACCTTACCTCGTGTTTCGGACCTGAAACACATACGATACATGCTCCATGTTCTCATCGAGATTAAGGTCAAATAACACCCAAGTAGAAGCAAATAATAATGATAAACAATCAAGAGTAAATAATCATACGATGAAGATATAATATAAGATAACCAACAGATCTTTTCCAAAATACGTTCACATAGACTAACAGGTTGACACTAAGTCAATCAATCAAACGATCAAAACACATATGAAACAAATGCATAAATGACCCCACAAAAAGATCTCACCATACTTATCATATCTCATTCCGTAATACTTACGCCTCGAGAACACATATCTCCTCTCATCGCCTATTATGCTCACTAGACTGATTACTCAACTCATGTCTAACTAGTAGACCATTATAGATCCTAAGTCCTTAGGATAATCCTCTATCACCACATCACTTCTCCCAATCTAAGTAAATAATGGGTCTCCACCTAACAAAAGTGATAGGAGTGTCCCTCTCACACTCTACCTGATCATGGTCTCTTCACAGATAAACGATTCCAACATTTAATCACATCTCCACTAGTGACCTAAATGTTACACTCCACATCCCGGCACATAACACTAATGTACTCCTAGGTATCTATACTCCACATCATCAATAGACACCCAACACACTGTTAACACATCTTAACCCACTATGTATGCAAACAATTACACCAAGTAATTAAAGTACTCTTAAATTCATGCAGATTCACATATTCAACACATTGAAATACACATATAACAATGCAATAGAATTAAACAATCACGCACATGCATAAATGATTACACACTGATGCACATATAGTAACTAAGTTTACTTTCAATGAACCTCACTGGGTCATCACTCGACCATATAGCCACATTCGTCTCACCTCTTATCTTACATTTCTACTTATCCTTCTACTTGGGACAATCTATCACAAAGTGTCTAGATTTACCACAGTTGTAACACCGCTTACCACTGGACTTAACTCATACCTTGCTTTTCTTCTTAGCACCTTCATTACTGAGTCACTGCTCGAATCACTACTGTCTTGAACTCTACCCAAATTCATTTCCTTAAACTTCATTTTACTTCTCATCATATGTAACTCACCACTCCTCTTATCATCTTTGTCAGCCTTAATTTCTATCTCCTTACTCTTAAGGAATCTATGACAATCTTGAGTGTTGAAATATCCCTACCATACTCAATCGCGTTCGTAACATCTCTATATGAATCATGCATAGAATTATGTAAAATGATGGCCTTATGAGTTTCAGATACCTTATCATCACAATTTATGATATCTTGAACAAATTTGTTAAAAATATCCAGATTATCATCAAGATCCTTTGAAAGATCAATTTTAAAATTGAAAAATCTTTTAAGCAAGTACAACTTATTAGGAGAAGATGTCCTCCAACTTTTGCCAAAGTTCATTTATGGAATTAAGTTTTCCAACTTTTCTCAAAACAGTGTCAGTTCTAAAATAATTGAAGTGTAAGCAAGTTCATCATATTCTTCTTTTTGTACTTTGTAAAATTTACAGGAAATTTATCATCTATGACTTTTGAAATTTTTTGTTGAACCAAAATCTCTTTCATCTTTTATTGCCAAATTTAAACCATTAAAAATTTCAATTCGAAATATGAAGATATTTTGAAAAAACAGAACAACTAAAGTGCACAAATAGGTCACACAAAGTAATCCTAAGGCCACAGTATATACCATTGTAGATTTCCAAGATTTTGTAAGATTCGAGATATCGATATCAACGGTATGTTCAAACGGGGTTAAGTCTAGGTGTTCTAATAGAATCATCAATGAAATATGAAGGTATGTCAACAAAAATTCAAATCTTCATGCAATGCAGTCTCACACAGTGACTAAACAACAGTTAAAGCACAAAAATAATTACCAACTTGCAATGAAAATTCAACACTACAAATTTGGCAAATAATTCCTAAATGTCTAACACAAATAATGTTACCCCACACGGTAACCTCAATCATAATGTCACCCCACATGATGACGTGTTAATGTTGAAATTTAAATTGGGAGCCAATATACCTAGCGGACCAATCTGTGTCCGAAAATATCGAGAGATGCGAATTTATCACTTTAGGGCCACCACCATTCGCCCTAAAATCTCCAGTAATCGCATGAATCAATCAACCACGATTGACTCCCGAATGCGCAAAGAACAATGTCATCCAGACTCCGTTGTATAACCTGAAATAGAAAACTAATAACACCATAATGTCAGAAAAAATGTCAGCAACAAACTGCCTGAAGAGACCTCCACCAGAAAACGACGCACGCACCCTTATGCGCCACCAACAACTTCTGCGCGTAGGCTTCATGCGTCGTCGCATGTGTCGCTAGATAGTCTTACTAGTCGATCACCCTGGTGCGCCTCCAACTGTATGTCATGTTGGTGGTTTCCGTTTCACCAAACTCCTTCTAGATTGGCCGAAAATCATGAAAATAGTCTTAGATTTAGGCAGTTTTATAGACAATTTTGCGATCTATTTTTTGCTTTGTTTCAACCAGTTTTTTGGACAATTTTTGGTCAGTTTTTCTAGCCAAATCCACCATCTTGAAGCTCTGATACCAATTGTTGTAGAAGCGCACTTCAAGGATCGTCAAAACGGTAATTTCCAGGCTTAGTTTCGCATTACCTTTCTCTACCAAACAACCTGTCCAAATGGCTCCAACTCACAACCAATATATTCACCTCGATTGTTCCTCAATCTTACCCGTAAAGGACAAGATAACAATGATAACTTGTAGTCATAAACGCAAGAAGAAAAAACATGTAAGAAGGCACAAAACGAGACCAAAAATCAAAGGAAAGTCACACGTTTCTTTCCTCTCCAACAGGTTGCCAATTTCTCTCTTACATACACACGGTTTCTTTCTTCTTTTTTCACACAAATCACACACATTACGGCTAAGCTACGACACCATATATATATGTTATGTTTTAGTTGGATCAATAAAAGGTTTCTGATAAGTATATTTTGTATTCTTATCTAGACCATTAAATTAGAGTATTTGTTAGTTATTTGGATTATTTATAGCTTAATTTTGAGTTAATTATGTTTTTTAGGTTGAGCTCAATGCAAATTTATGGATTTTGAAGAAATGAAAAAGAAGGAAATCTACAGTTTGGTGACCAAAGTGTAAACATCCAATAGTTATTTCGGATCACAAAACGATGATTGAAGATCATATAGGATCATTGGATGCAATCGGAGGTCAGATGAGTGAAATATAGTGGAAGTATTTTAAAAAATCAATATCCAGCCAAAGAAGTCATGCTTCGAATTTTTTAGCTGCAGCGTAAGACACATTTTTCAGATAGCAAATGTTCGAATTGAAAAAATTGTATTTCTAGAAGAACTGTATCCCTTTGAATTATCTTTCGAACTCATTTTGAATCATCTCAATGGATATCTGTAGAGAAAGATATGATCAAAATATTGAGAGCTGCTCAATGACAAACCGAAGTGAACTTGCCCACGCGATACCTATTTTCCCAACCCGAGAGCCATTTGCGTCAATAGCGTACGCGCAGTGGCTATACCGGTATGGGCGGGCCATTTCTGGGTCTGAACGGCCCAATTTCCTAATTTGATCTAAATTCTTATGGAAATCAATTCAACCTACTATTTCACCTAAACCGTATTTTTTACCACAAGAAGGAAGCTAGCACAAGATTCAAAGGCAATTATCACAAGAGATTGAAGATTCAAAATCCGGGTTGAAGATTAACGAAGAAGAAATTAATTTTTCACTTTCCTGTCATTGTTTTTCATTCCGGGTGATTTTTTTCAAATCTTTTTGTATAATTTACATAGCAACATGCTGGGCTAATTGTTTTCATGTATTGGATGAAGTTGAAATATTTTAGTATTTATTTTTAATTTAAGACAAATAGTTAGTTAAATTCCATTTTTTTTATTAATCTTGCATTAGTAATTTTATTTTTTGATTGCGTGATCACCAATTAAATATATAGTTGCTTGTTGTAGTACTGGAAGGCTCACAATGGGTCTAGAACACTGTTTGATTAACATAAGTACAATTTGAGATAATTGTAAAATTGAATGCATTCAATTCATTCAAACTCGGACTAGGAATATATTCATGCCGTGAGTAGAATAGATTTGATTTGTATTGGAAAAGGGATTTAATTATAATAGAATTATCAATTGTCAAGAATGCATGAATGATACTAACTACGCAATTGAGAATTAAAATAGATAATAATAGATGGATTCGTAATCCAATACGCTCATTCCATAGACATTCAAAACTCAAATTTTACAAGCTTCCATAGATTAATTGAGAATAATTACAAATCATAAATTTTTTTTGTTCACTTACTTTGAATCTGATTAGAAACTAGTAAACTTGATTGAATTTTATTTCTCGTGAGATGATTCATGTACTCGTCACGTATTACTTGTGAAATATCTCGTACGCTTACGGGTTTCACACGAACAAGTTTTTGACGCCGTTGTCAGAGAATAATTTATTTAATTTGAGTTTATTAGTTATTTTTAGATTTGAAGTTTTTACTTATTTTATTATTGAACGAACTAAGCCTCTTGTTTTACTCTTTTCAGGAAAGCATAGTTTATGCAAAATTCTAACGAGGTCGAGTTTCTTCTAATAGATCCCGAAATCGAAAGAACCTTCAGACAACGAAGAAAAGAATAGAGGAAAGCAAGGGAAATTGTAGAAAATCAAAATTCAAATCAAGTTTAGAATCCATTACAACTACCTCAGCCAGATCAGCCGAGGGTAGTAGCAAATGATAGAGAAGCTTTAGTAAGGGATTATGTAAATCCCATTCATACTCCTTTGCAACCACTTATCATATATCCACCATTTGGATAGGCTAACTTCCACATCAAACTTGATGTTATCAACTTATTTCAGAATCACCATGACATTAGGTTCTCTGGAAGATCAAGTGAAAATCCTCATGAATATATTCAAGTTTTCTTGAAGCTGTACGGCATGATGAGTCACGAGGGCATGTCTGCTGACGCTTTTCAACTGTACTTATCCTCTCACACCTTAAAGGACGGTGCACGAGACTAGCTAAACTCATTAATCCATGGGAGCATAGTTTCGTGGAATGATATGGTACAGAAATTCACTTTGAAATTCTTCCCACCCTCTTGAGTCCATCAACTCAAAAATGAACCCCATACTTTCAAGCAAAGAGACATCGAGAGCTATCCAGAAGCTTGGGAAAGATTCAGAGATTAAATCAGGAAGTGCCCTAATATGAACATTCCTGAAGACTCTAAGATCTGTATATTCTATTCAGGCTTGAGACCTGAATTTCACAATATAGCCAATGCTTCAA
Organism: Fraxinus quadrangulata; assembly: GCA_903798255.1. Classification (NCBI taxonomy): domain Eukaryota; kingdom Viridiplantae; phylum Streptophyta; class Magnoliopsida; order Lamiales; family Oleaceae; genus Fraxinus; species Fraxinus quadrangulata. The sequence goes on along the minus strand of CAIGRB010035437.1, from coordinate 129,354 downwards.
TAGGAGGTCGATATTGTATATTCCATTGGACAACGCCTTGGACCTATTTGAGAGAATTGTTGTGAATCAATCCATGTAGCCAATAGACAGGGAAGTGTCGAGAAAAACAGCAGGAATACACAACGTTGACATAGCTACATCATTAGTAGCCCAAATGGTAGCATTGACAAGGAGGTTAGACAGCTTCACTCAGAATGTGAACATGGTACACCAATCGAAATCGGTTTACAAAGGTTACGAGGCTGATCATACTGTAGAAAGATATTCTTTAGCCTCCACGCATGTAATCCAACCTGAGAAGGTTAGTTATGCGCAAACTTTCCCGAGGCAACAGAACAACCTCCACTCCAACACATATAATTCGAGGTGGAGGAATCATCCAAATTTCTCATGGGCTAACAATCAAAGTCAAAGACAAGGAGAAAATTTTCAAGCAAGACCGTCGAGATTTCAAGAACAAAAACAACAGCAAAAGAGAAAGCCATCGATTAAGGAATTATTAACCCAGTTCGTTACTAAGAGTGAGAATAATTTCCAAAACCAACATGCAATCATTCAGAACCAACATGCTGCAATTAAAAATTTGGAGACTCGGATGGGTCAGATGCCAGTTACATTAGCGGAAAGAACTCAAGGTACCCTACCAAGCGACATAGAAAAAATCTAAGAGAACAAGTATTAGGAGTTGAAGCTATGAATCATGTAATTATTGAGACAAGATCATACAAGACTACTACCCATGTTCAAGCTTATGTGCCACCTATTCCGTTTCCTCAAAGGTTTCGAAAACAGCCTAAAGTAGAACTAGTCCAGACCATCACAATGAGAAGTAGAGTTCAGCTGCTGGAAATTACTATTAAGAAGAAATAGATCGGTGAGAATCAGGTACCAACCATGGGCGAGAAACAAGTGGTTCAGTCTGTAGAATCAATAAAGGTTATACAAGAAAAAAAGTCAAATAGTCCACATGTTAAGGCAACCGTTCATGTCAATAAACACACACATTCAATCACATTCCCTCAAAGGTTATAGAATAATAAGGTGGAAAAGCAATTTAAGAAGTTCTTAGATACACTTAAACAACTTCACATCAACATTTCCTTCATGACGATATTCAACAAAATCCAAATTACACAACATTTCTAAAAGAGATGTTGACTAAGAAAAAAAACTGCTAGTAGATGAAACAGTGGCATTTACTTAAGAGTGCAGCATAATCATAAAGCAGATACTCTCTCCCAAACTAAAAGATCCAAGGAGATTCACAGTAAGTTGCTCTATAGGAAATTCACATAATTTAAATACTTTAGTTGATTTTGGAGTAAGTATTAATCTGATGCCATTGTTCATCTACAGGAAATTAGGATTGGATGATCCAAAAGCAACATCAATAATCCTATAGCTGGCTGAGAGGACACTCAAACATCCTTATGGAATGGTAGATGATATGCTCATCAAAGTTGGAGATCACTTCTTTTCAGCTGATTTCATTATCCTTAATATAGATGCTTAATATATGCCGTTAATTTTGGGGAGACCATTCTTACCAATTGAACGAGCATTAATGGATTTTGAAAATGTGAAATAATCTTAAGTGTGGAAGAAAAACAACAAAATTTCACCATGAACTCCACTCAAACAACCTCCAAATATTGAGGAGTGCAAAAAGATAGATCTTTGGAGAAGTCACAAGAATAAGAAGGGAAAATGTGGAATAGTTAGGTGGGACAATAATAAAAACCTTATAATCTGGAGGTTCAAAGATGAATTGAAGAATAACTACCCGTGCAACCGATACAAGACTGAAAACTCTTTTTTCAAGCCATCATAAATAGTGAAAACAATAAAGTCAAGCTAATGAATATGAGACAACCCAATTTTCTTCTCTTTTATTTAACTTTGTTTTTTAGAATATAAACTTATAAATGTTATTGCTTTTAATTAGTATATGGTATCTTCTTCCTTATATTTCCCTTTAGGATGTATTAGAGTTTATTATAATTGTTCTATTTTATGATTGATTTTTTTTTAAAATTTTGAAGGAACATGACACTTGAACATATTGGACAACGAAAAATACATAGCAAAGTGATCTACCGCCTTCAAAATTGATATCAGCGGATAACTTAGTTCCTTCTTTATCCTTAATTTTTGTATATTGCTTGTTATATTTTTAGACATTGAAAGCAATGTCTGTTATAAGTTTGGGGGTGGAAAATATCGAGTTTTAATTTATTGTTGTTGTTTGTCTTGTGTGTCTTTTTTCTTGTAAAAAAATAAAATAAAATAATATTGGAGCTCATTTTCAACTTTATTTCGTCTTTTTATGTATTTTTGCATGCTTGTGTAGGTCAAATAATATGCTAATGGTGATGTATATATTGGAACATAGAGTTGGACTATAAATTATGAATAAGTTAAATGTTTAAGTTAGTATGTGCTTATTTAAGTGGAACTTGATATTTTTGAGCACGAGATTTATGTTCTGCATTGTGAAGAAAATTTTTGATTCATATTATTGAATAGGTTGAAAATAATGGACCTTAAATGCATAACCTGAAAAACCATTATGTTATAAGTCCTTATACCAATTTTAGGATAGTTTGGGAGTGATTGAACTGTTGTAAGGAGATATTGAGATATATGTGGATTCCATCTGTGCTAAATTTTGTGTGGATTGTCTAAGGCCAATAATATGAGAATTGAATTGAAATCTTAAGTTTGAGGTTGATTTTTTAGAATGAATGTTTAATAAAGAGCATTGCACGAATAATAAAAGAAAAATAATATAGAAAAATAATAATAAATATGTGGTGTTATCTGATTGTGAAACTTCTCTTTGTAGACTTTATGACTCAAGTAATTAAACTTGCAAGGGTAACTAAAAATTTGGTACCCTATAGTCATCTGAATTGGAAGTTATTGGTTAAAAACTCGCTACAATGGTCATTTAGTAAACTTAATGGAGAGGAGTCTACACAAAAGATGATAAATAAATAAAAAATTGCTACATGTCTTGATTAAACCCTGAACACTCATTTGAGAGAATTAGACTTTTGACAAAGAATCATTAGCTCAATTGATTCTTAGAGATTAAAGCAATCAAAAATAAATAGAATCTTCATTTGTTGAAGTGTTGGCCTGCAATTACTAAAATCTAACCAAACTAGAGAAGGTCATGATTAGTATTATATTAAAATTCAACCTTATATCACACATTGGGGAAATAGTGAAAAGAATAAAGTTTATGGGTGTGTATCTTACAAGCGAAGAAAGGAAATATTTGGCCATAGAGGGTCAGGAATTGAATCAATTTATGACTTTGTGATATTTTACATGAATCTTCACACACACACACACACACACGTGTCAGTTTTGCATTAAATAGGTAGAGATTGATTTAATATTGTAATTTTGTAGTTTATAGTTTCAACTATGAAAGTCCGATCCTGAGGCTAAAAGCATATGCAACCAAGTTATTTGTGAAAATTGTGTAGTTAAGCTTTACCATCCAAGAGGTAATATATATGAGCCATGAGTAACATTAATTTCTTAATCTACTTCAAACTGTCCATGTTATTTTCGGGTCGAGCCTCTGGACTTAGTTGTTGGTAACAATTTAATCCAACGTTTACATCATAATCCGGTATTCATTGGGTATCAAAACTCAACAAATCTCATTCTTGATATTGATTAATGCTTGCTGAATACATCTTGGGAGCTAATTCAGTCGATAATTCTATAGGAGTGATCATCAGACTCCTCTAACAAAAGTTTGCGCTAAGGGAAAACTTGTAACTTAGAAGAGGATGACAAACTAGCCATGGAAGGACCATTCTTGTTGTAAACATTAATCTAGAGTTGCTACCCTTGCTTTCAAAGCATTTAAGCTAAAGGGTTTAGCAGGATGAAGAAGAGTAGTCCTCCAGCTATGGATAAACTTGTAGGTGTTATTGCGCCTAAAGTATTTAACATCATGATTATAAAGCAAAGGACTTCCCAAAAGAATATGGTCAACGTCCATTGGTAGGACATCACAATAACTATCCTCCTAATAGAATGGGCCTACCATAAGGGAAACAAGGTATCATTATGTGATGTGCAAGGAAGTTTGATTTACCCAATCGACCTTAAAAGGACAATGGTACTTTAGGTTTAAAACTAAATTAGGAAATGATATACTTAGAGACGACACTCCCATACTCTATTCATTACGAGTTTATAAGAATGATTATTGAATGGATTGTAAGAATGGAAAATGGAATGCTTCCAAAATTTAGAGTTAGTTGGAATGGTTAGGATAAATCTGATGACTGAGATGAGAGGCTCATCATCCTTAGCCCCCTAGTTGGTCAAGATCATTATTAGAATGCTCGATAGAATCAATAGTAAAACACTCATATCAACATAGGTCATGAGGTTACGTTCCTAATTGTCAAGGACCACGGTTTTACTTAAGCCCCTTGATCCAATCGTAGCTATAGTTTGCCCAACTTTAACCGCACATTGTAAATATTGGTTCAAATTTGGGTTGTAATTTTCTTTTCATTGTAATAATTTATTTCAATTGTAAAATAGCCCTGATATTGATAAATGTTTATTATGATTCCTCGTTATTTAAACACCTACTCCTGTCACTTAGATTTTGTTCCGCGAGCTATTATAGGGGGTATTAGAATTTCAAAAATCTTTTAAGCCTTCTGGTGTTCGCCCTCTCCACCAGCCATTGTAATTTTCTGCTTTTATCAATTGTAATTTCTAGTTTTCAAACAATCAATGATCAATTTACTTTCAATGCATCTTAATTTTATGTTTGCAAGCTTTCTACAAATTGTAATCGAATTTTCTTTCATCTTGAAACAACCGAGAGAAGGCGAAAGGTAGTCTAACAGAGCAGATTGCTGCTGCATGGTGTCCCTTTCTGTGCCAGAAGAAAGGCACCCCGTAAAATTTGGTATCAGAGTTGTAGCTCACGACCCTCGATAAGAAAGTGATGGATCAAATTACATCAAACACCACATAAGTCGTAGATCCTCAAAAGAGGAATACGAAATAGCGGGTGGATGCGCTTGAGGTGATAGCTACTAGGTTGTGCTATGCCATGGAGGGCCTCGAGGAAAAAGTTGAGGTGGCAGAGATGAAAATTCCTGAATTACACATCTAACTGGATGAAAATCAAAGGGCTGGCACAACAATGACTGAAGCTGTTGTAATCATGCCTGATCTGCAGGATGAAATGGAAACGTTGAGATCTTAGTTACTAGTACTTCAAACGCGGTTGGCAATGGGCAAGCCCACAAGAGCATGTTCCTAGGCTCAGGATTCCGGAATCCTGTACCTACGAAGGGGCACGTGATGTAAAAGAAGTTGAGAACTTCTTGTTTGATATAAAATAATACTTTCTTGCGGCTTTAATCAAAGATGAAGTAAGAAAGGTTATAACAGCTACCATGTATCTTGGTGGAGATGCAAAACTATGGTGGTGGACAAAGTATGCTGATATTCAAGCCAACAGGGTCTGAATAGATTCTTAGGATCTCCTCAAGGAGGCGATCAGATTGCAGTTTTTCCCAGAAAATATGGAATATCAGGCACAACGGGTACTACGAGAACTGAAACATAAAAGCTCCATCAAGAAGTATGCGAAAACCTTTTTAGGACATATGCTGAATATTTAAGATATGACAGAAAATGATAAGCTATTCATCTTCATGGAAGGATTGAAACCACGGACACGCATGGAACTTCAGAGACAGAAGGTAACTAATTTGAGCGCGGCTCGAATGCTTAAGTGACTATCAATCGGAATCGAGAAAAGATCGACCTTCGGGGAATAGTCAAGCTATTGGAGGTGAAAACAGACCTTACAGACCCAGCTCGAACTCAAATTGAGGAGAGCATTACTCTCATAATAAGGGATGAGCCTATCAAGGTACCCGTCAGAATAACTTGGAGGGAAACTATCAAAATAGCAGTCAAGGAAACTATAACGGTAGCAACAATAACAACTAGAATAAAGGAAAACCAATGGAGGGCATATCTGATGCCACTCCTAAATTGATGTGCTTTTTATGTGAAGGACCCCATCGGGGTTGCAGAGTGTCCTCAGAAATAGATGGTGAATGCATATTGTCAACTAGCAAGTGGTGGAATGAATTCAAAGCAAGATTTCTCACAAGCTAGTTGTCATCGTGAGACCGACTCGAAAGAGGGTAAGGATATAGTTGTCACATTCTCACATCGGTGCAATACACTATCACACCGAGCTACGAAAATGGTGATGTTTACTCGAAAGAGGTAAAGATTGAAGAATCGAAGGCTCGCATTTGTAGGGCCAAAGGCCTAATGTACATTGATTTGAAGATCAATGGAAAGCAAATCAAGGCTATGGTAAATACTTGTGCTACCCACAACTACCTCGCAAGTATCGAAGTGGAATGACTCGGACTTGTTCTGGAGAAAGGTAGTAAAAATGTCAAAGCAATCAACTCCGTTACTCAACCAATAGCTGGAGTAGCGAAATCTCTGTTGCTTAAAGCGACAAACTTGTCTACAGTTCAGATGGATGACTTTAAAATTATTTTGGATTGGAATTTCTCGGGATACTAAGACAGCAGTGTTATCATATTTCAATTCAGTAATAATGATGGGTAGTAAATCATGCATCGTTACTCCACAAGTTGAGAAGACAGACAAAGAGAGTATCTCAATCATGCAATATGGTAAGGGTTTCAAAAGAAATGAACCCTCATTTTTGTGTACTCTTCGATTAGAGGAGATCGAAGAGGCAACTGGCCCAATTCCAAAACCTGTTAGAAGGCGAAGTTTGAGGAAATCACTAATCGTAGAATGCCATAACATCCCGGAGAGGAACGCACTTCTGCACTATTACAACGTGCATACTACTAACCTCAAATGCAGGACGACGTTGCAACTTATGTGAAAACTTATCTTGTTTGTCAATAAGATAAGGCAGATCATCAAAAAAAGACAGGCTTGCTGGAGCCCATTTTCATCCCAACTAGACCATTTGAGAGTGTATCGATTGACTACATCATTGGATTGCCAAAAGTTGAGGATCTTGGCACTATCATCATCGTGGTAGACCGTCTATCAAAGTATGCAACTTTCATCATAGCGCCCAAGTATATATCAGCCGAAAAGACGGCTCAACTCTTCTTCAAACAAATTGTCAAATATTGGGGACTGCCTAAAGACATCGTCAGTGATCGGGATTCTCAATTTACTGGCATATTTTAGATCGAGTTGTTCAAACTTCTTGGTTCAACTTTGAACATGAGTTCTAGTTTTCACCCACAATCTGACGGGCAGATAGAGCGCTTCAATTTTATGCTGAAAAAATATCTTCGATACTTTATCTCTACTTCACAAAATAATTGGGTGAAAATTTTGGATGCAACTCAGATGTGTTTCAATGTCCAAAAGAGCTCTTCCACCAATAAGAGTCATTTTAAGATTGTTACTGGCTAGCAACCGTTATTCTCTCATACTATTGATATCGATCAAAGTACCAAGTCCCTTCAAGCAAAAAGCTTCTCTCAATAGTAGAAACGAAACATTGAAATTGCTCGGAATTATCTTGAGAAAGCTCAAATACAGTACAAAAAGTTTGCAGATTTAAAGTGTTGTTTCCTTGAATTTAATATTGGAGATCTGGTAATGGTTAAACTTCTCGACAGAAATTGTTATAAATCGACAAGAGGGAAAGACTCAAGATTAGTGTCAAAATATATTAGACCATTACCTATCATGAAGAAGATTGGAAGAGTCGCATACAGAGTTGCACTCCCTTCATGGTGTAAAATCCACAAGGTCCTTCATATTGGTGTACTCAAGTCATACTTTGCCAACAAGGAGGATGCATCCAGAAATGAGTCAAAACAACTTGTGTTTGAACTGAAAAGAAGGTTGCTGAAGAGATTCTTGACCATTGAACTACTCGAACTTTTAGGAAATATCATCAAGAGTACTTAGTCAAATGGAGTAGATGTAGTAACGAGGAGAATACTTGAGAAACAGAAAAGACTTTGGAGCCTTCAAACCATTAATTGAAGCATATCATTCATCGATGGTTTCGAGAACGTTGCCAAAACAAATGGAGGAGAATGTCAAGGACCCCAGCTTTACTTAAGCCCATTGACTGAATCGCAACCGCAGTTTGCCCATCTTCGACTGCACATTGTAAATATTAGTTCAAGTTTGAATTGTAATTTCCTTTTTATTGTAATAGTTTATTTCAATTGTAAAATAATCTGATATTGGTAAACGTTTAATATAATTTCTCGTCATTTAAATGTCTACTCATATCACTTATTTTTTTGTTCCGCAAGCTATTATAAGGGGTATTAGAATTTCAAAAATCCTTCAAACTTTCTGGTGTTCGCCCCCTGCACCAGCCATTGTAATTTTTTGCTTTCATCAATTGTAATTTCTAGCTTTCAAGCAATCAATGATCAATTTACTTTCAATGCATCTTATTTAATGTTGCAAGCTTTCTACAAATTGTAATCAAATTTTCTTTCGTCCCGAAATGATCGAGAGAAGGCGAAAGGCAATCTAGTAGAGCAGACTACTGCCGTAGGGTATCCCTTTATGTGTCAAGAAGAAAGGCACCTCATGAAACTAATAGACGATTGAAAAGGGTATAGATGGAACACTCAGATGCAATGTGACCTCGATTGTGACAATTGTGGCATATTAATTTAGATGTGTGGGTATGAGAGGTCGTACAAAGGAAAGGTTGACCTTGGAAGAGATTGTTAGTTAGAGGTGCAAGGAATTTGAAGATGACTAGACAAAAGTACAATTCTAGGATAAAGCAGATCCATTTTTGGCACGATAGTAGTATTAAGATGAGACTGTCCAAAGTAAGATTTTGGTCTGGGTGCATGTGGTACATGAGGAGAGCTAAAGTACCATTCATATATTCAAGGGCCTTGTGAAAAGCTTTACCTAATGATATGAGAACTTATAAAATGACTTCATAGTTTAAGTTCAGGCCACGTGCCACTAAGAAAATCGAGAGATAGGATGACATCTTGGATTAATCAAGAGAAGCACGGTACAATAATTCGTCAAAGCAAGTCATGTACACAGAAATAGAGGAAGAATTATGTCTACAACTATGGACACGATCTAAAAATTGAATCTTATGGTATATGGGGGCATAATTTTCTATCAACCTAGTTTCCATACCATGCCACATACTAGTAGGTGACCCCAAATGCTCAAGGTTACGAGTGAGATTTTTTCAATAACACTTAGCAGATCTTACAAGTTTCAAATTAGCGAAACAAACAGGTTGATAATCAAATATATGATACCAATTTAAATATTCCTCAAATGAACTAAACCAGTTAAGAAATGCCTCAAGTCTAATCTACCATCGAATTTTGGTGCTTCTAGCTTAACTTTACTAGTGATGTAACTATCTTTGTCAAAAGATACTATATTACGATCGTAATGTTGGGGGCTATGGGCGGCATCGAATAGTCTCTCCTCAGTGTACTTGGGATGATTATGATTCCTGTGATCTAGGTCGTCTAGTCTATCTAGCAAAGCATCATGTGGATCCATATAAGCTTGATGGAAGGGTAGGCTACATTCTAACCTACAATCGATTCTTCTGAATGGTCATCAATAAATCGCTTATAGGGGTTCTACATAATTGCTCGAGTTCTTCAATAAGGCAGCGAATGCTAGCTTTAACCTTAGCTAAATCAGATTAGACAGCGTTAAATTATTCGATAGATTATCAATTGTTTGTTGGAGGGTGAGATAAGATTATTCGTGTTTTCTAATTTTCATTTTTATGCTTTTTAATTACTTGATTTTTTTTAAAAAATTAAATTATTAAGCCGTTATAAAACATAGAAATTCAATTAAATGGTTTAACCTAAAATGAAGTAAAATCAAAATTGATGATGTGTTCTTTTGTGTGTGTGTATTTGCGTGTTTTTTTTTTTTTTTTTTTTTTTTTTTATAATTTTAGTGTTTTATTATTTTTAATCGACATGTATGCCACACAAATAAATATAAGTAAAGAAATCAAGAAACAAAAATATAGACGAAGAGACAAAGTTAGAGATACGAAACAGCAACATCGTTTTGTTGGCAACAAGATCCTTCGTATGTGAGCTTTAAGTGGTGGAGGCAATCAAATCATAGAGCAGCTATAGTGATTGTCGGCTATCAAAGGTAGTCAAATCCACTAGTATAAATGGTTTGTAGAGAGCATGTCAGTCCAAAGGAACATGAGGATGGTAGTGTACAATACATCGAAATCTAGCAATGCTACATGTTAATAAAATTAAGCTCCATTTGGTTTGAATTAAAATTAAATTAAAATCTTAAATTAAAATCAAAAATTAATTTTAATCACATGTTTCATGAAACCCACAACTTTTCTACCACACATTTCATCAAATTTTATCAAAATTTACTAAAAATCTAATTTTATTCTCTACCAAACAAGATCTAAATTTCTTAATGATAAACGTTCAATTAAGGATGTGTTTAAACCGTATTATTTTGAAAGAATGTATTTTGATGAATAATACGTGATATAAAAAGAAAAAAAAGTTATTGATGTGATGAAAAATATCAAAGTTGACAAAACTAGCCAAACCCGACCGATTCGACCGATGAAACCAGGAACCGGACCCAAAACCGGGCAAAATCATGGCCGATTAATAGATTATAACAAAACCGCTCAAAATCCACTGAACCGGTCACGATTTTGAACAATTTTCCCGATTTTTTTTTTAGATTAAAAAATTTTAACTTCATGGATGAGCTTCATAAATTACAATTCAAATGCCCATAGAGAATTATTGGATGTCATACTCCTTTTATAGATGCACTTATCTCAAATGGTTTCATAAACTTTCAATGTGAGATAATATCTTTTATAAATGCTCTTCTCTCCAATGGTTTCATAAACTTCCAATGTGAGATAGTGGCATAACAAAAAAATGTTAAAATGTCCATCAAAATCATTTTTCAAATGTATATCTAATTGACTAATTTGATTTTGAATCACAACTAATTAAATTGAAACATTCACCTTCATCATTTCATTTATTTAATTTTTAAATTTAACTTAAATTACACTTGATTATTAATTTATTAATATTATATATCATTTTCTATAAGTTTAAACTATTTTAACATATTGATTTTTAATTTTTGAAGTATTGAGACTAATTGTAGGATAATGAATCTAATTAACAAAGATAGATTTACTTTGAATTATTAATATGAAAATAAAAAAAATTATTGTTTTTATAGTACTTTATTATTTTTGTATGTATTTATTGCATCCGGTTCGACCTCGGTTGAACCTTTTGACCCTTGACCCTTCACCTTTTTCGGGTCGATGATTGGGTCGGTTTTCAAAATATTGGAAAATACTAATTTATTGAAAAATGTGTGGTTGAAAATGAGTAGATGAATGAAAATAAAAATAATAATATGGCTCAAACATGGGCTAAATAATTCAAAAAGGTGTTAAAATTGGACGAACTTAATAAATATTTAAAGTTGTACAATCATTCAAACTAAACAAATATTTAAAGTCGAAATTTGGAATTTAACATTAAAACATCAAACTATAGGATTCATCGTTGTCGTATCATCTATACAATTAGTCGATTATCATGATATTACAAAAATGGGTTTGGAATAATAATATATAGTGCGAAATTTAAGTATAGAGAGAAGAAAAATAATTTTGAAATCTTAAATCTCTTCGATACTTCTTGAATAATCTTCCTAAATCTTCATCATCTTCTTCAGAACTCAAGCAATTGTATGAAATTTGATGTAATGTTTTTGTGTATCAAAAGCTTATGTTGTTGCACGGAACAAACTCTTGTGATCGCATTATTATACCTCCGAAGGTACAAACCCTTGCAATATATTGTTTTATTTTTCTCTTCCAGATTCATTCAAGTTTGTCCACAATTGAACTTTTTTAGTGCGGTCTTAGACCTTTCTTAAAGTTTCCGTCCAACTTTGGTCCTTTTCCATTCTAAACTTCAATTTTGATGTCGAAGATTTCAAATTATTCCAGATTTTACCTGAAACTTCATAATCATCCAAAATTGATCCGTCTAAAATTCTGAAATTATCCAATGTAGTCCCCAAATTTTACAAATGTTCAATTTCACTCGTGAACCTCGTAATTTTCCGTTAATTCTCTTTTTACTTCTTATCACTCATATATCATCCATTTAGTCTTTAATTGATTCGAACCAACTCTAAATTGCCCCAATTTTCTCGCCAACTGCATTCAAGTCCGAGTTTCTCCTTCAATTAATAAAATTATGCTAAGTTAGGTAGATATTCACTTAATTAGCAATAATTAATCCAGAACACAAGTACGGACGAATGTGTAAAACACACATGTGAAAAAATTATAGAAAAATAATTTTAGAAAGACGTAGAGAAAATTTCAGCAAGCCATGTAGTGAATTAGAAAAATTATTTGATCTAGCAAACTTCAGTACAGAATTTTGAAATTTTTTTCAAAAAACATACAACTTATACACTTATGATATATAAAAAATAAAGATCCCAAACACTAAAATATTTTCAAAGACGCTTGGACTTTATTTCCGATTACATTTAGATGCAATTTACAAAAAAATAAAAATATTATGATAAATTCTACAAGCCTCCAAGTCCAGATGACATGATTTTATTTCTAAACTATTGATAACTCATAAAGGGTGTTTTTTCAAATAGAATCATCCCGAAATTCAAAATATACAATCTACAATGAATTTTTAAAGTAAGGGCAGAAGGCTAGAAATTTTTTAGATGGAAGGTTCAAACAATTTCTACAAAACTTAAGCATAATTAGAGGTTATGAGTCTCATTTAGTTTGAATATAACACGGTCATATGATAACATCTCATAAACTTATAAAATAAGGGTACGGCTATTTAAATTCACAGTTTTTATATTTTCATTTCACCCTATAATCATCCCTTCTAAAATATTAAAATTTAAAGAAATTACTATTGTCATCCAAGTCACATTCCAATATTATCCTTATTGAATTCATTCATTTATTTAAAAACTATATATCCACACAAATTTTATATTTCTTCCCACTCTAAATACATCCCTAATACAATTTCAAAATTTTAAAAAATCACTATATTCATCCACATTACATATAACATCAACCTTCTTACAATTCAATATTTAATTTTATAGACAAAATATATTCAAAATAAAATTAAATGTCCCGAAGGCTTGTTATTTGCCACATGAATTGGTCAATTAAATTTGATTGACAAATTTTCATTTTTGTATTCAATAAAAATCAACTTTTTGATGTTATACTTAATTTTGAAATAAAATAAAATTTATATATGAATTTTGAAATAAAATTGACTTTGTCAGCAATTGATATGTAGCAGGGTAAAACCAAATACACAAGTACAACTCTAAAAATCGAGGGTTTAATGTCCCAATGGAAACTTAAAGGAATGCAAAGATTCTTCCACCTTGTTTAAGTCTGCAATGGACTTATTATTGTACAGTATAATTCTAGAATGAGAAGATCTACAAAAAAATATAGAAGGATTCAACTGTTGTGCTCAATGATGGTTGAATATGTTATTTCCATCAACTGATACTTAGAATTTGTGCTCATGAGCCCTCAGAAATCAACTTCTTGGTTGAACATAATGCCCACAGTTAATTTAAGAACCTAAAGTAGATTATCTTTTCACAAAAATAAGATTTTTATTATTTGTTATGATTGTTAAACGATCATATTCTCCAATAAGCTACAGACAAGATCGGTCCTGAAATTAATATTGCCCCTTTTACGAAGTTTTATATATATATATATATATATATCAATAATATTATATCATCGCAAAATTATGATATTAAATACTGATTTTTTTTTAAATGTCGTGAATAAGAAAAATACAAATAAAGTTCAAAAGTACCTCCCAAACTTCATCAAAATTCATGTCATCAACAAAGAACTATCCAACCCCTAAATTTTTTGTACAATTCCATATAAGAAAACCTTGAAATCAGATATATCGAATACCACGTGCAAACTTTGAAATACAACAAATCATGTAAAAATGTTTCTTCTCACATTTCTAGAAGAAAACTAACTAATTAAACTTTCGTTTTTAGCAAATCTTGTTCAATAGATATCAAAGTTAGGTAATTCAATCGTTCTTTTAACATGATTGATTGTAAATAAGATTTTAATAACTTCAATTTTGAATTTTTTTTCGATAGATGCAACAATAATATTAATTGCCAGAATACTCTATAAGTAATAAATGTATTCGAAAAGCGATTCAATCTTTTTGAATAAGTCAATATATCAAAAGCTTTTTTGTTTCTTTTGGTATTTTAAATAAGTTAATATATCAAAAACTGTTTTTATTTTTGTAAAAGATTTCGTAAAATTTTTAACAAAGATCGCAAAAATGTATGCCTTAGAACAATATCAAGATGATCACAATATGCTTTCAAATAAGTATCATCCAATGCGTTTAACTCGTCAAAAGAAAATATAAATCGAAATTTTTTTTTCATATGAATTGAATTAATCTAACATTTGTTCAAGTAATCCAATTGATTGATCTACTATATAAAGAAAATAATTGGTTATGAAAGAATCTTTAAGTGATTGCACATCCTCTATAGTGGCATTTTTATCAAAATATTTCTTCCTACGAATTATATTTTTTCCTATTTTTCCTTTTCCTTGACATTATTTAAAGTAGGATACTATTTAAGAAAATTATAACCAGTTAATTACATTACTCTTAGTTTTAATATCTTATGCAATTGCATATCATACCAAGTCAAATTCGTAATTAATAAGGAAATAATCCATAAATGAAAATAGTTAAGCACAATACATCGAAATTAGCAATGAAGAAGCTAAGCCATCTAAATCATTTTCCTTGCTTTAATAAAAATGTCTTAGTATGATATGAATTAGGAATAAAGAAATACAACAATATTAAATAAAAATCATTATTTGTCTATCTTTAACTCATTTTTCATAAACATTGTGACATTTAATTTAACATAATAATTAAAATTTTAAATTTTAAAATTAATAAATATTTTAAATATATAATTATACATATATACACACAAATAACAATTTTTTTGTGCTTCTACAATGATGAGACCATGTGCAATCTCTTCAATGGCGCACTCTCAGAACTGCCTCTGGTTACGGAATAAAACTAGAATCAAATCACAGCTTTCATTTTTTAGTCTAAAATAAAAATCCTATGATGGTATCTCTTCCATCATTGTTTTGATTTCAGTTGAAAATGATATTTGATGATTATTAGGATTTTATGATTTTAGTGGAAGATGATATTTTATGATTATTAGAATCTTAATGAAATACAAATTCTAAAATAATAAAAAAAGATTAAAAAGAATTTAATTGAGTGGATGAATTTAGAACAATATATTTTTATTTAATTTTATATATGTCTATTTAGATATATTTACATAAAATTAAATATAATATAATTATCATTTAGAAGTGGATGTTTATATAAAAATCATAAATGTAAATAGAGCGACCCTACAATAATAAATAAAAGAACTCAGAAAGAATTTTATTCTTTATAAGATAAAATAACACGTCCAAATAAAATATAATTTATCAAAATCCTAATTTCTAATATTTAAAATATTTTATGAAAAAAAAATTAGAGAATACTTTGTACTAAAGATGTGATATAATGATTTGAGTATTGAGATTGAAAAAATCAACTATATTTTAAAAGTTCGTGGCAATATCATCAATACAAAATTTGTCTCAATCTATTTTTAGAATTAATTCCTACCCCTATCCCTCCTAAACTTTCGCTCTGAATACCGATCGCCCCCTCTCCCTCTAAACTATTCATTTTTCACATCCATCGGAGCGCCAGACCTGTATTTTGAGAATGGCATCTGTAAGTGTTTATTTATAGAGCAATTCGATTACGTTTGATTATGTAATGATTGAATTGTTGTTTGATTATGAGATGCATTGTTGGAATTTACATCAGACGAATTTTTACAATAAATTATGCATTTTTGCATCCAGAATTTTCCCCAAACCCTTGATCACAAATTTAAAAGTTAGAAATGAAGATTGTATTTCGAATGAAATCTTTTATTGTAGGTTAAAGATTTTTTTATAATTATTTTTATTTGAATAAAAAACCTAATTAATACCACCAGAATATTGGGAATTCTAATTAAAATTAACTGGATTATGAGTTTAAAGTCTATTTTATGGATTATTTAGCTGTGAATTAAAATTTCATTCAACATATTTCATATTTGAGTAACATACTAGTAGACTGGTTATGTAATATGTGCTACAAGTAAAATGATGTAAAAAAAGATTACATGTAGCAGGATTGATTTGAAAGAATTATGCTGAGTTACATCTTGATTGTACATTATGTGAGAGTTCAAAAAGTGTAGGGCCGAAATTATTATTTTTTAAACTGTCCAATCATGCATCGTCACGTATCACAATATCCAAAATGATGTAAAAAAAAAAAAATGTACATGTAGCATGATTGAATTTGAAATTAATCAACCTTTCAATGTTATACTTTTTTGCTTTTTTATGTCATTAGCATGAAGGGTTGGTGGGAATAATTGAGAAATAAACTTGGTGTCTTTTTAGAGTTGAATTTTTCTAGATTAATTCATTGTTTTGATGCTAAGATGTAAGTTTTTTTTTTTCCTATTTATTTATATTTGTTGCTGGAAAAATTGCAATTATGTAAAAACAATAAAATAAGTGAAGAATAATGCTGAAGCATGTGACTTCTGTGTTCAAGAAATTGATGCTAGACTTGTGGCTCCTCTCTCTCATGATTTATAATCCAACAGTAGGTTTGCGCAGCTCAAAGCTCTATATAACAACACATTGGTACGGTGAATAATGTACACATTACAAGGGCGATTGAAGAACTATTGTCAAAAATATATGTAATAATACACATTACAAGGGCAATTGAATAAGAAAAATAATGTAGCGTATGTAGAATTATTGTTGAAATTGGAAGATATTTTTATATTTTAGATCTATCAGGAATAATGCGAAAATACATGTATAACAAAAATGCAATTCTCCATTCTATTCTTACAACCTCCATATTAATACCCCTCAATACGTCTTACTTTCACTATCCAACCGTGATCGTAGCCAATGAACTGATAAACATGATATCAGACATTGATAGAAATTCTTTAGGGGAAATGCTACCTCAAGTGTCATGCTTCAACTAACATTAGTGCCATATAAAGTAAGAAGATAATCACTGCTGTATGTGTTATATATTAAGTTGTAGTTTCATTTGGTAATTTTAATTTTGTAAAATACCATGTTTATATGCAGCAAGATAAAGGTCGGCCATTGCCGAAATTCGGGGAATGGGATGTAAACAATCCTGCCTCTGCTGATGGATTTACAGTCATATTTGCCAAGGCTAGAGATGAAAAGAAAGCCACGGGAACTGCTGCACCACCATCACAGACTGTGTCTCAACCAAGCGATTCTTATGAGTATTGTGAAAAGGTACTGATTACTTAACCCTCAGCTACATGTTTGGTCTAAACACGTACGATCTTTAGTCTTAGGGAAATTGATGCATGGGTCCTCAGCCTATTTCTAGAGTAGCAAGTTGGTCCCCAACTCTTAAAAATAAAAAAGTTAATCCTGAACCTTTAATTATAGTTTCACATATAGTCGCAATGACACAAATCATTTAAATCTTTCAGAAACTGTGATGTCGCCCTCATGGAAACAGCACATGTTGTAACAAGTAGTTTTGTTGGTTGGTTAATTGGTCATTTTTTATTCATGAAATGGCTTAGATTGGTATTAGTCAGAATAAGTTGTGAAACAAATCTAGCTACATAGAGTTACGAGGGTCATATGACGATTTAATCAAGAGATTTGACAGTTTTCAACAACTTTTTGTGCAACTATAGTGAAAGGTTGAGAACAAACGTGGTACTCCGGCAACATGTTAAGAACCAATTTTGTAACTTTCCCATAGTTTTATCTAGTGATGTTTAGTCCAACGTAGATTTTTATACAGTTTGGTGATGAATTCTGCTACTTAGATGCAGAAAAAGTGGCTTTGCTGTTTCTAAAGGTTTGTGCATATGTTGGAGCTATGAATTGGGAAACAGGCATCAGATGGAGACAGAGTTAAGTTGGTTGGTTGAACCAAGGGGAGTGAATTTTATTTCTTACTTTTCTACTAAGGTATATGTTACCTAGTTCTTCAAATCTCTCTGTTTTCCCCAAATGTGTTTTGGGGAAATAATGATTTAACATTTTAATTAATGAGTCTATTATTGATTAAGCAAATTATCCTGTCTTAATTTTCTACTCTAACATCAAAACTGAAATCCAATAACTTGATTATAGGAACACGAAGACAAGACCCTGAAAGCTTTAAAAAAATCCAAAACCAACATAAATATCTCAAATTATCAATCGAATTCAAGCAAGAAAGAAAAATGGTAGGATTTTTGGAGGTAGTAGAAGTTGCATTTTTAACTTGATCTTGCTCGATAATTTTCTGGCCTTTCTGGCAGTGTCCATATGATCCACTTATGAAGTAGAAAAATCCATGGCGATCAAGGTTGAATATGGTGTCCCCAGTAATTGAAAAGAAATTAGGGCGTGTTGCATTGTAATTCTTGTACTCTGTTTCACTTACTTCCATCGCTGAATCCTTTCAGTACTTGAAACCTTAATCCAACACATTCACGGATAAAGGGTAACATAATATGTTAATCACGTATCCAAGTTTGTGTATGCTTGAACGATGAGTGAATCTAGGTTGCACAGAAACGAAACATGGAACATTTTGCTACCATAATAGAAGAAACAGTTTTGCTACACTTATACCATGGTTGACCGTTTTATTTATACTCTTTAACATGATACACAGTATCACCATTGATTTTAACAACACTTATTCAAATCAATGGCCACGAATTTGACACCTCAAAGGGTGTCAAACTAGTTGCTTAATTCCCGAAGAAAAGGGTTTGGTAGTTGGACTTACGATTAATGTCGCCGATCCAGTACCGTTTTTCGGAAGCCCAATCATTGTAGAATTTGCTGTGATTGGCTGGAGGAACGATCCAACCAGCTCTGTCACCGACTTGGAAGTCGAAGCAAGAGACATGAATGAGTTAACAGAAGACAAAATGGTAAGTAGTAGCAGAATTCGGATGGTGAAATTCAATGAATTAGGCTCCATTGGTAGTATCTTCACACTCTTTAGAAGTTAAAACTGTGTTTTTGATTTGGATAAAGAATGAAGATATTAATCACTCTCTTTTCTGTGCAATTTGCGGTTATAGAATTAGTTACTACACACAAGCGCGGGAAAAAGGGCCGTGGGGGAAGATAATGGCTAATCCGGGGGTGATAACGGTATAGTTGCTCAAATTGTCAAAAGTTGTCAAAAGTCAAGGGGTTAGATCGGAATGTAGGGTGAGAGTAAGAGTAACTTATTTGTTAACTTTTTTTACTATCATCCCAAAAAAAAATCAAACTTTGCCTTACGTGTAATTGTCAGAGTTCGTTAATATATGGATATAAAATCACTGCTTTTATATACCTGACACTGGCCATAATTCATAAGAGCATTTTTCAATTGAATTTACGTACAAATTATTTTATCGAAAGATAGTGTGATTAAAAATGAGTTTGAAAAAAAATAAATTTTTAAAGAATGTGGCTCAATTAAGGGGCTTGAAGGTGAACATGCCATTTTGGGCGTGAACTAAATGGTTTATTAAGTATTTTAATAACCTTTTTTTAATAATGTTATTCATTGTAAAAATTAGAGAAAAAATCATATATAAGAGTTTAACTGTGATCAATTTCAAAAATAAAAAATAAAGTTTAAAACTTCAAGAATCAGATATTATTAAATTTTATTTATGAAATTATTAATTAAATATATTAAGGTCACAAATTCATACAATTTGGTCATAAATTATCGAATTAATTGGTACAAATTAGTTTTGGGTCACAAATAAAAAAAATTATAGGTCACAAATTATTTCTTCGTCATAGATCAAAAAATTTATAGGTCGCAAATTATTCTCAGTCACGGATCAACAATTTTATAGGTTATATAATTTATTCATCGATCACAAAATCACAAATTTTATAAATTACGACTTATTTTTTGGTCACAAATTATCAAATGAATTGATCATGAATAATTTTTCAATCACAACTTAGTAAATTGTGAGTCACAATCACATTTTTTAGATCACGTATTATTTATTGATTATAAATTCACCAATTTATTGGTCACAATCAACCAAATAATTGATCACAAATTATTCATTGATCACATATTAACCAATTTATGGTTACAATCAATAAAATAATTGGTCACAAACACACCCTATTCCCACCCCATTCCCAACCCAATCCCACCCCCTTCCGATAAATACCGGAGTCCGGTACGGTGCGCTCGGTACGGCATATTTTCATCTATAAATACCAACTTTCTTTGCATTCAATTTGGACAACTTTTGGAGAGAAAATTAATAGAGCAAATTATTGAAAATATTTGAGCTTAATTGATTTTATATTCTATCTCATTTACAAAGAATTTTTTGATTGATCCAAACTAGTTTTATCTATTTCATCAAGAATTCTATTCTGCAAAGAAACTTCTCAATCTCATCTATTTTCAAATTCTTGATAAAAGTTTTCTTTACCAATACATATATTGAAGTGTAAATCTCTCTTCATACTAAATTTGTTTTATTTGTTAAGAGAGATCATTGGTTGAAAACTTTGATACAACAATACAAACAATTTCATCATCTATAATTTATCAGAGTTTACAATATCAACACTTGAGTTTTATCATTTGCTATCTATTGAAGTGTTTGTCTCTTCTCTTCTTGTTCTCAACTTTGAATATATCATTCATTAAGAAGCGAAGATTTCAATTGTAAAATTCATTTGAATTGTGGGTCGTGTTAAAGTCCCTTAAAGATCAACATTGTATAAGGATTTGTGCGCCTTGTTTTAAGTTACCGTGTGGGTTATATTGAGGTCCCGTAAAGCTCAATAGTGTGGGTCGTGTTGAGGTCCCGGAAAGCTCAACATTGTAAATGATTGGTACTCCTTGTTGTAAGTTACCATTATAGTAAAATTGGTCTTACTCGTGACAGAGAGTTTTGTAACGAGGACGTAGAACACTTTGTGTATCGAACTCCATTAAATCGGTTTGTTATCTTTAAATTATTGCACTTTACTTTAAATTACTATTTATATTGTGCAATATCCATACTTGAATTTAGTTATCGAACTTGCATAGTTATTTCTAATAATATACTTGCGCTTATTATTTGAATTAATCTATTTAGTCTTTACTTGCTTGAATTTAGTTTAATTCTTTGAAAAAATTTTAAAACCCAATTAAACCCCATCGGTTAGTTATTCTTGAGTTTTCAATTGGTATCCGAGCAAGGTGTTTTAATTCTTCGAAAAAGTTTCATAAACCAATTCATCCCCATTTTGGTTAGTTATTCTTGGGTTAACTATCAATATTTCAAAAACTAGGGATTGTTTAAATGAAAAAAACCAGAAATCGACTCTTACATTTGGATGCAATTTTGACAATATTCATAATTTATCGACGTTCAGAAACTAGGTTGTCTTAGATGGTTCAATTCAATCGAGTCCTTTCGGTATTGGTCTTTTGTAAACATAAAAAAATTGAGGTCCCATTTGCTTCTTAGGAAGAAGCATCATCCACTTTAATTGCCATTATAACATCCAGAATATGATTAATGATTATTTTACCCCCACAAGTTTACTTTTCTTTTCATCTACATATAAGCAATGCAATTGGAAATTTTTCTACGACCTCTCAATCCTTTCAGTTTATCTTTATTTGATTATATAGTGCACGCGTGAATTTATTTATATGTATAATGAAAGCATAACAAAAAAAGAAATATATATTATATAAAAATAGATGGCATCAACAATTTATAATCATAACAATCCAATCAAAAGGACTTGGATATTTATCAGCTTACATTTAATAATTAATACATAAGCCCTACTGACATGGTTTTTTAGTACCAAAAAAATTTTGAAAAAATCCCTAGGGTAGTCAAGTTGACGAACAATTGGTCATCATTTGCACGTTCCAATAGAATTGAAGAGTACAACTTAGTTTGATTACTTAGCGTTGGTTAGACACTAATGGTGCAATGAGGTGATTGAACGACCTGGCCTCCGGCCAATTAGAGGAGTTTTCTCTCTTTGATGGCTGGATCTTCTAACAACAAAATCTTGTCTTCATCTCTAAAACCAACCATGTGCAAGTATTCATGATTCTCGCTTTATTTGCCTTTAAACAATAGCCTTTGCTCTCTGGGTTCCAAATTTGTTAATAATGATAATAGAATCTTCAATTCTCCTGAAAATAAAGAATAAGAAAGAAATCAAGTCATTTTCATAATGATAATTTTAAATTAGAAAAAGAAGTATTGTCTAGTCGAGCTTGCTTACCAAATGTTGAAGTTGCTTGAACCGATATGTCATGCCACTGTGAGACAGTAGAGACTCTAATTGTGATGATCACTTTGCTGTCACTTTCTTTACATTCTCTCTTCTTGACAAGCATGCCTCCAGGACGTAGTTCCCATTTGATCTCATTGGCCATCATTTCACACAACTTGCCACCTCCGCCGTGGCTGGCGCCACCGGTCCCTAGCTTAGAGCTGCTTCTTGAGAACCTCTTTTGACCTTAACTTGATCATTTCAATCTCTCACTGTAAACTTTAGAAAGAAAAGGGAAGAAGGTGTTGGAGTAGGGTAATTATATAGGCAGCATATATAAAATATGAATGTGTGTGTGTAAAATGATAAATTTGATCTACAGCCACTGAATTTTCAGTGAAATCTCAATTGGGTTACTAAATCTTCAATTGTATCAAGTCATTAAACTTCAATTTAGTTTCTAATTGGATCACTAACTTTAATTTAGTTTCAATCATCACTCAGTTACTACCGAGTTTATGAAAATTGCTTAATTAGTAGTCATGTCGCATTTGATTTCAACATAATCGTTGTATGGCATTCGATTTACCACTAGGTTACGTCATAAAAATATTTTAAAAAACACTGCATTTAAAAATTTAATCTAAAGACATTTCAATAATCATCATTTGACGATTTTTATATCTAAGTGTCACATAATGATTATGTTGAAGATTTCTAAGACTGCAAAAATAGTAATTTCTGTCAGTTTGGAAGATGATGGTGCAAAATGTGACAAATTAGTGAAGTTTGAAACTAAATAAAGTTTAGTGGCTCAATCGAGACAAACTGAAGTTTAATAATCTAATTCAAATTTCTCTACGGAGTTTAGTGATGCTGAATGACATTTGCCCATGTTTATATCTACTTTGCAAATTTATAAATAACTTATAAAGATGAATAGTAGTGAATTCCAAAAAATGTATAGATAATAATTACGTATGTGTGATTTATATTAATGTTCCACAAAATGTGTGTATATGCCACCACTAATATGTTATTTTTTTTAATTTGTTTATTTAGTTTATTTTTTTTTTTTTTTTGGGTAGATAGATAGCTAGTCACTCCGTTATAGAACAATATCAAATTTTGCTTTCTTCTCGTAAATTACTACTACATTTTATACTATCATAATAATGTCATTTTTTGCATCTTTCTGAGATTCCATACCTTGAAACTTTGTATTTATAATGATATTATGCTTGCCTATTAACCGCTCCTTGAAAAGGTTTATTGATAATCCAAAATCAACTTTCTTTAGTAAATACACTTGGTATTTCTTTATTCTTTTGATTAGGTCAAAAAAAAATTTGGAACTCTAATAATTTCATTTTAAATAACATTCAATACCTTTGCAATACTAAGTTAAATGATATGCAATAAAGATTTCTTAGGATTTGGGTAAAATCCTAACCCATAATACATACATACATAGAGTGAGTGTCTGAAAAAGAAGTAGCCATGTTGGGACCAAACACTATATAATATAATTAATGTACTTTCCAAGGCAAACCAGCCCAATAATGAGTTTCATATTTTAGTAATAATTTTTATGGGTAGAAGGAAGGAGGTCCTTTTACGAATAACTAGTCAGAAGCATGTTTCAAGGCACGTGCCATGATATAGTTGAGTACGTAATAATGTAGGTATAAAAAAATATTTATGTCAAAAATTAGTTACATCAAATTTTCTTAAAAATTGCTAAATATTTCGAGGCAATATTAAATGTGGAGATAAAAAAAAATCACACCCATAATTATCGAAGAAATCGAATGAGTACCTTCCACCACAGCTTCTAGTTATCGAAAAATGTCTTCTCATCAATCCCCGATATAACAGTCATTGTTATTTATTTCATAAACTCCTAATCAATTTTTAAACAAAATAATAGAGAAAAAAACTCAAAATAAATAAATAATAAACCCAAAAAAATTGAAAAAAAACTAATGAAACGTTAAAAAAAAAAAAAGGCTTAGCATAAAGCCATTTTTATATTTTTAACTTAATCGACAATATATTTATTATTATCACATTTTAAGTTTTTTTTTTTAATTTGAAATCGATCCAAATGGATATTCATACCATGAAATATCGATTCAAACGAAAATTTGTAAGAAAATAAAGTTCGAAAAAAAGACATTAGAATGATGTTGTGATTGAAAAGAAATATAAACAATCATAACTTTACGTTACACAATTAATGTAAAATTATTTTGATATTTAAAATTTATCGATCATATATTTAACATGGTAGCACTTCAACATTTTCAAAAAAAAATTAAATCGCTTAAAACGAATATCTGTAACTTAAAATATTGCAGCAAACATTAAAATAATAATAATAATAAATAAAAGGGCTTAGCCGAGTCGAGTCGTCAAGCCATTTGACTGGTAAACAGTAGACAAAACTAATTTAAAAAAAAGGTTAGTCGAGCCAAGATATAAAGTCATTTTTATATTTTAACTTAATCAAAAAAAATTAAAATAACTAATAAACTCAAAGAAATTAAAAAAAAACTAATCAAACGAAAAAAAAAAAACTTAGCCGAGCTAAGCTATAAAACTATTTTTATATTTTAACTTAATCGACAATATATTTATTATTATTATTATCACATTTTAAGTTTTTTCAAAAAATATGAAATCGATCCAAATGAATATTCATATTGTGAAATATCAAATCAAACGAAAAATTATAGGAAAATAAAGTTCGAAAAAAGAATATTAGAATGAGGTTGGAATTGAAAAGAAATATAAATAATCACGACTTTACGTTTCACAATAAATGTAAAATTATTTTGATATTTAAAATTTATCGATCATATATTTATTATGGCCGTACTTTAAATTTTGATATTTAAAATTTATTGATCATATATTTATCATGGTCGTACTTCAACATTCCAACAAATTTTAAATCGTTTAAAATGAATATCTGTAACTTCAAATACTGAATCAAATGTATAAAAAATAAATAAATAAATAAAATAAAAAACTTAGCTGAGCCATAAAATCATTTGGCTCGGCTTATGAATAGTAATATAGGAAGTGCCTCTTTCATTTATATTAGATTAGATATGTTACCATTTCTGTATAGTTCATTTTAAAATGGTTGTTTATTTAGGAACCACAAAGCCAAATTGAATTTTCTAAGAGGTGTAGTTGGTGGTGGTGAATTTGATTGAAGCTTGAACAAGCAAAAATTAGTGCGTGTACATTTTCAAGTGGGTTGGGGAGTGGGAGCTCGTAAGTCGCAGGATTGGTAGTTATATAGTGTCTCCTAACCCCCACTTTGACAGACGTTATTTTGAAAAAAAATAATAATTCATTATTCATTTTTAATCATATATTTACATAATAAAATATTATGTACTTAAATTTTTAAAAAAAAAAAATCTTACTTTTTAATCATACATTCTCCAAAAAATCACTTTTCAAAATTCTATTTTTCCCAAATACTGATTGTCAAACATGAGTTAATGTCATGTGGAGATAAATATAGATCATGAAGAGATCGCGTGTTTTTCATTTACTATTTGAGTATATATCTCTATTGTTGTGATCTTTGCAATTTTTAGTAAGAAGCGCGGTTAGTCTTAATCTAAGTTCTTTCTAAAGCTTCTTGATTAGTTAAATAATATGTAAAATGCTCTTTGTTTTAAAGAGTCAGCTCTTAAAATTATGTTTTAAGTGATTTTTTAAATTAGTATTTTAAAATAGAGAGAGTTTTGTTATTCATATTTGGAGAACTAAATACAATTTCTATAATTAAATGTATTCCAAATATTTTAATTGTCAATACTCTATATGTTGACCCAATTAAATATTTATATAAAGAAATAGAGGAAAATAATATAATAATTTAGAGGGAGTACGATGAAATTAAAAAATAAAGAAAAATAATAAATGCATATGGGAGTAGAAAAATTAAGGGGTAATTAGTAAGTAATGTCTTTATCTTTCACTATTATTGTGGAAAACGTCTCTACCTTTTATTTTTTAACATTTTCACCTTTCATTACGCAAAATGTCATTTTCATCCTTTTTCTCGTTAAAAATAAAGGGAATGTTCGAATATTTAAAAATTAAATTACAAATATACTATTTAAAATAGTTTATTGAAGATGCTCTTAGTAACTTAATTAACAGGATCATAAAATGAATTAAAAAAATAATTCGAAATATATATATATATATATACTCTGTGAAACCCCATAAGCACGCGAATCCCTGTAAATGAGCATCAAATAATACAGAAATTACGTGATTTATACTCTATGTTAGTTCAATACTAAAATCAGCTCAATTTGACATTATAACTAACAACATTAATCAAGATAATCAAGAATGGTCACGTGACTATCACATAATAAACGAAATCAAGCTCGCATTTCATATCACTTTACCTACCTGGTCAATCCGTCAAACCCCATGAAAAGGAGAACCCTCATGAAGATGTTGAACCCTCATGAATGAGGTGAGATGACCTAAGCCTAAGACTAGTAGAATGATGCATATGACAAAGCATCTTAACTAATGAGATGAAATCACGTATATCTTCATCTAACGATTATCAATTTTCTTTTACTATCAAATCTCACACTTTAGTGTCCCTCAAGGTAATACAATTTTTACACTCTCAACTGTAACATTGCTCTCTCATTTTACTCTATAGCCTAATCCCTAATATCCGAACACCCTTGTGGCTCACTTCTAAGCACATCTCACGCCTAAATACATTCTTACATGACTGAGTTGATCGTTGGAGTGCACGCAGCCACCTCCCCCACCTCCGTAGAAGGTTACGTATTACTAACGGTTTGTCCAAGTGTGTAGGCAAGAGATTGTGTGGGGTCGAAATATGTTGACCACGTCATCTGTGAAAAAATTGATAACAAGATAACTTCAAATTTGAAGGCAGATATGGGGTTAATAAGTCTTTTCGAATGTCTTTTCATCTACGAAAATATGTTCAATTTCAATGTCACACTTGAGGAAAAAAATTCAAAACCTTCATAGATATTTCATATCTATGTTTGACAAGTATTAATAAATAGATAGAAATGAATACTGAATAAGTATGTAATATTTAAAGGTCCCATGTAAGACATTTGAATAAAATGTGGTTTGACTTTTAGCAAGTATTTATAAATTCTTCAAATAATTGCATAATAAGGAGGAATGTCAAACGCGAAGTATTTAAAAATAGGATCGATGATAAAATTTAGCATGCAATAGAGCTATGTTTGATATGTCCCACTGATAAGAACTCTATACTATTAAAAAAAAAAATATTATAACTTTATTCATACTATCCAATCTACTTTAATGAACGTGTCATAAAAATTCTTTGGATCCATGCATGCTTGGGTCTCGGTGAAAAGTTATATAGAATTAAGCATACTATAGATACTTTCACGAGATTTGCAGATGGGGTGAAAGTTAGATGACATTGATTATCGTGTATGATGATGTTGATCAACAAGTTCTGTTGACTGTTATGCTATATGATGCCACAGAGAGGAAGTTGCTCATTTGTTGTTAAATTGAAGTTGCTAGAGGTGGAAGTTTGATAACATCGTACAGTTTACCCAGTTTTCAATAATGAAGGGCATATCTTGGTATCTCGAGCATCATGCTTATTTAATTCGATTCGCACAAGAATGACTTACTCGCAATTAGGTAAGAAAAATTAGATAACACTAAACCGAATTAAAGATGAAAAAGTTTTAATGTTAAGTCATGTTTATTATTATACATTGAGGGTGCAATTCAAAATTTTAGAATTTTTTGAACCAAACGTGCACTTGTTGGTAGGATTCGAACCTAGATGATAAGAGAAAAAAGAACAAACGGTTTGGCCCTTTTATGGAAGATATTGGGACATAGACACCTTTCTTCTATATTTTTCGAGAACGAGTTTGGAAAAAAGTGAGCCATTTTACCACTCCAAACATGGTGGTGTAATGAAAAAGAACTAAGCACAAGATGGATACTTTCACGAGTCCCATGAGATATGCATTTTGTTTAGCATGCGATCCCAAGCATGGAAACAAAAATCATCAATTTTCATGCTATTTCTCTCCTTTTTTTTTCTCCTCCTTTTCTTGCGAAGTTTTGTGTTCCTATATTCTTTTTGCATTAATGTTATCGTCACAGTAACAATCTGTTCTCAATGTTAGAAAGAAAACTTGAAAGGGAAAAAGTTGACTATCGATTCGCTCGCAAGTACCACTTTATTTCTACTCAACCACAAAACCTTATCCCATTTGAGATCAAGTAATTTTTTTATTTTTCTTATTATTTCTCTAAGGCAAGTAATCTTGACTACTAGTAAAATGAGTACCTCGAGATCAAGAAATAATCAAAAAATTACAGAAACAATCTCAACCTCTTAGCAAATCTCACTTGATATTTCTTTATTTTCATTTGATTTTAAATTTTTAATCAACAAATAGGAAAATATTGTGAAGTCTCAACCATGTATTCTTGTAATTGTACACGTCTCTACTTTCGATTTCAAGTTGTTACAAAGTGGTAATATGATGATTAAGACAATAAGGAAAATGCTATTTATAAATAACATTTTACATAATGGGTGTTATAATTGACAAATGATAGCCTCCTATTGGACCCCTTAGGAGGCCACCATTTGTCAATTATGACACTCATTATGCACGCCCATCATAACCCATTGAAGAATATTAATAAATCCATACCACAATTGATGTAACCCAATCCTTACTTTGTGTAATTCATGTGTTAGTTGGAAATCACAACTTCAACATGTTGTTGCATTATCCACTACTGAATCTGAATATATTGTTGTTATTGAAGCCTTTAAAAAATCTTTGTGTTTTAAAAGTATATTAAATGAACTTGGTGTTTTTTATAACAATGAGACAATATATTATGATTGTCAATCTGCTATTCACCTATGCAAAAATTTTGTCTTTCATGAACGTACTAACTATATAGATGTTAGATTGCATTTCATTAGAGATATGGTTTCTCAAGAACTGGTAAAACTTGAGAAAGTCATTTCAGAATATAATCCCTCAGACATGGGAACTAAAGTGCTCCCATTGGTAAAGTTTAGAAGCTGACTTGATCTTCTAAATATCGGTACAAACTTGTATCCCTCTTTCCTTAAGCTATCTAGCTTGCAGGTTGATTTGACATTAAGGTGGATGTTGTTGGGTATTTTAGTAATGCCCAAATAACCCCTAGGTAATGATGAAAAATTCTGGTCCGTTTTTCTTCATAGGTTCTAAGCCCAAGATTGAAGAAGGAAAATGCTATTTGTACATAGCATTTTACATAATGGATGTCATAATTGACAAATGGCGGTCCCATCCGTTTGTCAATTATGACACTCATTATGTACGCCTAGTATAACCCTAAGAATAAATTATTGATATTTACAAGTGATGCTTACATGAATGTTAATTACAAATTAGATTAAGTCCCTATTTGATAAAAATTATAATCTAGATTTTTTTTATCAAAATCAAGTCAACAATTAACTTTAACAACATATTTTATGAAACCCACAACTTTTTAACTTCACAATTCATTAACTTTTATCAAAATCTGCTAAAAATTTAATTTTAATCTCCATCAACCATGGGCTAAATAATAATAAAATTTTACCTTTTTCCTTCTTTATACTATCCTTCACATTTTTATCCTCGCTAGTATCAATTGTTATGTTTGAGATAATTACACAACTGCTTTGTAAAATTACCATGTTTTTTCTCTGGTCATTTATCTTGTCAGGAGACTTTCGTATATGAAAAAAACTTCTTGTACTTATGATTTACTTAGTGTTTTACGTAATAATAAGGTGTCAAAATATTAGTAGGAAAGTTACATAATTTATAAGATTTTGATCCAGTTAAATTTCTCTATGATGTTTGTAAACCATTATAGAAGTTATATACATGTAGCACAACCGTTCTTATATACATGATATTCGTTGAGGTGAACAGATTAAGATCATCTGTCATCAAGGTTGGCCACGGCCAGCCACAAGGTCAAGCTGGTCGAAAATTATACACTTCCACGAGGGTGAATTAGAAATTTTTATGAATCGAAAACTGCATTAATATTTCTGCCAGCCTTGTACAGTTACATGTATAACAAAAAAATACCGCCCCTTGCAAAATCAGAAATTTGGAGTTTTATACAAATACCAGAACCTCAAGAAACCGCACCGCAAATGCAAAATTTATCATGAAGAACTGCCAAAAACCTGAGATGAAAATATAGAGTTTGTCCAAATTGTAAGCAATTATAGTTTTTGAATAACAGGATCACAAGCAGAGGCCAGACAAAACAATACTTACTCCAGCTAGGATATCCCTAGATAGTTGGGACTTCTTTCCAGTTTCCTCTGCAACAGGTTTTTTCTGGGGAAATTGGCGCATCACCTTCTTTACTTGTTCGCCCTTTTGCCTCTGCAGCGCAAATAAACAAAGTAGGTCAGTAATATGGAACAATTAGATTTAACATTTCGGGAATCCAATACCAGATAACCAAGAAGAAAGACTATTTTCAGTTGACAATAATGACAATCAGAAGTATAGTCTTCTTTCAAATATGCATTGAGATGACAGAGAGATAACAGTCAATTCATCAAAAGAACATGACAAGTATGATTATAATGACGGAAATCATTTTATGCAGAAAACATGTCAAGACATGCACACAATTAGTGAAGTCACCTTTTTTAGTCGTTCTTCTATATTACTTAAGGCCAAAAGAACATGACAAGTATGATTATAATGACGGAAATCATTTTATGCAGAAAACATGTCAAGACAAGAAATGCACACAATTAGTGAAGTCACCTTTTTTAGTCGTTCTTCTATATTACTTAAGGCTACTGACTGATCAACTTTTGAGAGATAGAAATCTCGCTCTCTCTTGGCAGCAGAAATCTCCAAAGCTAGTTTCTGCTCCCGAATGGCACTTTTGTATGCTGCAAACATTTGAGAGTCACAGCCCAATTCATATCATGAATGCTTACCATAAAACACAACATCAAACACTTGAAAAGAGTTCTGTACCTATTTCTTCAGTAAGATCATCCCACTTGAATTTACTCAAGTATTTGATATTCCAAATATCATAATGGAATCTTGACCGTTTCTTGCCACCTGAAACCAAATATGAAAGTGAAATCTACATTATGTAATATTCTTGCTAAAATATGAAATCTTAGACTAAATTTTCTAAAATCAATCAGGACCATATAGCCCTTGTTTGGCCCCATTTTCTAAAACTCATTCTTCTTCAAACTCATTTTCAGTTGCACATTTTATGAGACTTACTACTTTTATCAACTTTTCAACCACACTTTTCACCAACTTCTATCAAAATCTATTAAAAAAACCTAATTTTTAGCTAAACCCAACAGGAACATAGTGTTCAAGACAAATGATATTACTAAATTAGTCTCCTAAATGAAATCACAATGCTTAAGGAGCCTCAAAGTAATGTTCCAATTAGCAAAATATGACCCGTGCTTTTTCCATGTGAAATATCCTTATGCTTCACAACCCCAACTATAATTGTACATGTATAGCCCCTATTTGGTAGAAATTAAAATCAGATTTTTAGTTGATTTTGATAAAAGTTGTTGAAATGTGTGGTTGAAAAGTTATGGTCCATAAAATATGTGATTTAAAACTAATTGTTGACTTTGACGGGAGATTTTAATTGATTTTAATCCAAACCAAACAGATAATGTGTCATAGGTTACTTCAAAGCTGATTTTGATTGGTGTCCATTCAGGTCTGAATGAATACTAAATTCCGCAAAAGACACAACAATGAGAAGTACAGAATACAAAACATATGCCTGTAAGGAGATGAAAAATGTTCGGGATAAAAACTCCATTTAACATACCTATCTGTTCCCCATTTAACATCTCAGCAAACCTCTTGGCAACACTCTTCTTGGTGAACTCAACCCACCTGCACGGAGGCAATCAAAGTTAATCATCGATCATAAATGCAAAACATGAAAAATTAAATTTGAAAGCGAACCAAAAACTAATGTAGTGTCAACTTCTAGAAGGAAGTGATAAAAAAAAGTCATCAAAAGCATGTCAGTAATACGAGGACATGTGTTACCTATAACACAATGTCCCACATTAAAGAATTCATAATTTTTCTAAGATACTATAAACAAGACCCCGTTCCCATAAAGACTAAAGGAAAGTCATGCATTCATCCACGTAAATCCATTTGATTTACATAAAAAAATTATAAAAATAATTTGGGGCATATAATCATACCCTTCTGAGAATTCTTGGCCACGAAATCCACCAGCCTTTTTACGATGAACTTGTGCAGCAGGATCTGCATTAAAAAATTGCATGTAGGCAGCAGGATAATGTAAATTAGAACATTAAAAAAATTTCAATTGGTAAAAGATTACCAAGCTTGACAGCATTCAATCTAATGCCATAACAAGCTAAGTCAACTAAATCGGTCGAGTCCAAAAAATCTCTTCTATGCTAAGCAACATCAACAAATATCACTGACAATGTTATGAGAGTTGACCTTCAGGGGTGAGATAAATTCTTTGAATTTCTCCATACTGGGAAAGAATCTGACGTAGCTTCAAAGGATCCATGTGAGGAGGTACCCGACTTAAATAGCAAACACCACGCTTGTTCGCCTTTTCGGTTTCCTTCAGTAACTGCTTCTTCCTTTTATCCTTCCGCTCTTCCTTCTTTATTACTTCATTAGAGCTTGGATCTTCTTCACCTCTGGAACTTGTTCTTTCAACCATTTCTTCCTCAGTCATTTCAACTGATATGAACCTGATACATCAACTTGATTTTTAGCATACCAATATATTGTAAAATCTCACACTATAAAAAATGTAAAATAGAGAAACCACAGAAACTGAGAATAAATTTGCTAAATAATTTCTGTGTAATGAATGACTTAAGCTTCTTTACTCAATCAAGTTTAACTGAAACCAATTTTTCAGAGACATCAAATTTTCTATATTAGTTCCAGGTTTCAAATATCAAATTCTTCCTTTTTTTTATGACATTCTATGAAATACCAGTCCAACAAAGCCCATTAACTTTATGGGAAAATATACAACTAAAACAGATTTCGTATCAGACAGTGAAAAAAGGCTTTCATCTGTTTCCTTCCTCATTCCTGAAATAAGCAAAAAAGCCCAATATATTTACACGATAAATAAAATTGACCAGTTCTAATAAATATTTTTCTAGCATTTAACTCTTTCAGTGACTCAGTAAAGCCCCTGTTTGTGGTCAGCCTCGGCAATTTGTGGTCGAGAGACATAGTCACCGCCGCCCTGTCTAAACAGGAGGCACACTCATATTTGGTGGTTCGTAGAGGCGGTCAGGGGCAGACCCACCTGGGGTCTAGTGGAGGCAATTTCACTTATTACGCTTGAGGGGCAGCCAGTTCTTTAAAGCAAGGAGAACACCATAAACAACCATATCAAAAATTCAACACAAAGGTTGTCGAAAAAATCACTGTTGCTCGAGGAAGATTACCATCAAGAGACAATAATTTTGAATAAATAAATAAATCATAAGAGGTTGAGTCGATATTAAATCATTCACGCAATCGGATTGAGTGCGATTTCAACATAAAAAAGCCCGTTTTACACTAACAAAAATCCGATACTACCTTCCAACTTTGTTGATGAAGAAGTTGAGTAGAAATCACTGCTACACAAGATGAATTGGTGCCAATGGGGTGATGAATATGTCCCCTTTAGGCCTCTCCCCCAGTTTTTAGCTAATTCCGATGAAGAAAACCTTAGCCGCTTGTTCACCTTTGCTCTATGAATATGACGCTAGGTTATAATTGGATATGCATCACTTTTCATTGGGCTTTAGGAGATTTTTTTTTATTTTTCATTCTAATCTATTTTTCAGATGGATCTCAATCAATTATAAAAATAAAATAAATAAATAATAAGAATAAGAATAATAATAATAATAATTAGATCAGTGGAATATTTAACTTTTTCTTTTAACAAATTAAGTAATTAATAAAANACTTTTTTCATCAATGCCACATCTTCCTGCAATATTATTGAAAATGAGTACAATTTACAATAAGAATAAGAATAATAATAATAATAATTAGATCAGTGGAATATTTAACTTTTTCTTTTAACAAATTAAGTAATTAATAAAATTTTCTTAAATTAGATATTTAGGAATTTTATAATCCAAAACTTTTAAAATTATGTTTATATATTTTTTATATTTCTAAAAATTTTCTCAAAATCATGGTAATTTAAATGATATATTTTCCTTTTTATCGTGATTAAAAAAAATCAACCGATACTAAAATTTCTCAAATCAGATGTTTAAGAATTAATTAATTAAAAAATTCATAATTTCGTTTACATTTTTTAAGATCCTAATATTACTCCTAAAACTATAGCAATTTAAATAATATTTTCTTTTTTTATCTCGATATAGAGGAAATGAATCGTTCACTTGATTTGTACTAAAAAAAGATAATAATCCATTAACATGATGGGAGGACCACCAAATTTGTAATCATGACTCTTAATATAGAAGGAATATTACTCATATTAGCCATAAGTGCATGTTCCAAAATCTTGTCAAATGTCAAAATGGTCTCATTTGACAATCTTTTACATCTACATAAACAATCGTCAAATGATGTTGTCGCAATTCTACGAGATAACAGTAATTAGGGTCACAATTATTTTAACATCACACATTAACTTATATTCATACCTATGAATTCGTTGTAGTTATATGATATATAATTAATTAGAGTCATATTTGTTTTTTGTTAAACAACTTATTCAAGATCACAACGATGAAATTTGATCACATGGTAAAAAGAGTCACATGCCACAGAGGTGACAATAAATTTTCAACTATTCTTCTAACTAATGCAATTTCTACCCATAATTTGCAGAGATTTCAAATGTTGATTTTGCCAACCATTTTTTTAAGAAAGAAAATAAGTAATTTCCTATTTGTAGGGATAGGTTTAAAAGAAATACATTATTTTCATATATCCACCAATTAGTTCTCAAAATCAATTTCAATACATAATATCTAAAAAATACATTTTTAAAAAAAAAAATTGAGTGACTTGATTTTTGCTGTTTTGTGAAATGTTTCTTATTTCTCAAAATGTAGTTTTAATTATTGGAGTTTTCAATTTTTCCCTATTAAATGTATCTGTTTCATAATGGATCGTTATCAAATACCGTACACAAATACTACTATAATAAAATAATTATCCAAAATTATGCTTCAACATAAGCGCCCCATCAAGAAAATAGGACCGGCTAATTGATAGGAATGTAAAATACATATTTTTCCCTTCTTATTTTATGCGCTCGTATGATTNTACATAATATCTAAAAAATACATTTTTAAAAAAAAAAATTGAGTGACTTGATTTTTGCTGTTTTGTGAAATGTTTCTTATTTCTCAAAATGTAGTTTTAATTATTGGAGTTTTCAATTTTTCCCTATTAAATGTATCTGTTTCATAATGGATCGTTATCAAATACCGTACACAAATACTACTATAATAAAATAATTATCCAAAATTATGCTTCAACATAAGCGCCCCATCAAGAAAATAGGACCGGCTAATTGATAGGAATGTAAAATACATATTTTTCCCTTCTTATTTTATGCGCTCGTATGATTATCTTGTGCCAAAATGTACTTATTAACATCATATTTTGATTTATGTGACAATTTAATGGAGATGACGTAATTTGGAAGAAATATGTGAAATGTGACAAAAGTGAAAGAAAATGAAAGTTCAAGGACTAACGTGCAAATACACAAAAGTTGTGTCAAACCAAAAGAAGATTTGAGAGTATTAGGAGTCAATCGGTTGAAAGAAGACGTCAAATGGATGAAATATCGTCAAAATATGATCACACATCAATTTTCAATCGAAAAGTTATATGCCGATTTTCAGCCTCATATTGACACCCATTTTTGACAAGGCAAACAATCAAATTGGAAGATGATATCTGAAGTAAAGTTGTAGCTCTTTGAGTCAGCTTTCCAATGTATCTTGAATAACTACAATCAGATATCAGGAGTGAAAGATATGACCAAAACACTAAAAGTTATCAGGTAGAAAATTTGCAGAGCTATGCGGTCGCATGAATTTAATTCCTTGCACCGCAAGAGGTGTTTCAGCGAATTTCAAAGCCCAATTCCAATGTTTTATGCGACTACATGACTTACTACCATGTGGCCGCATGGTTCATTCCCGAAGCGAAAATTCTGGTTTTCGAATTTAAGTCAATTACCTATGGAAACAAATATAAATACATATTTTAAAACCATAGAACGGGAGAAGAATGTACAGAACGCCTCAAAATTTCATTCTTCATTATTTTGCTCATAGATTCATGGATTGTAACTAAACTTTTATACTTGATTGAAGGAAACGGAAGTCGCGAAACTACATTACCGTGAGATCTAAATTATTTTACATCGTTTAATTTATAATTTGAATATTGAATGTTCTTCTACAATTATTTCTATGAATCGTTGCATTTGATTGCTAGATGGCCCGCTAGTTTATTGATTGTAACAATATGCCGCTAAGTTAAACATAAAATCTGTAATTATTTGATTCCTTTAACTTGTGAAGCAACTATAATTTAATAATTTCTTGCTTTAGTAATTATTGAATATTAGGAAGAACATTCAACTAGGTTAAATGCAACTGCTTGTGCTTGTGTTATTTAGCTCCATCGATTTCTCTAATTATTAAAGTTGGTACTAGAATATTAGGAAGAACATTCAACTAGGTTAAATTCATAGCTCGTCTTGAGTTGTTTAGTAATATTAGGGTTAATTGGATCGCTTGTTTTCTAATTAACTACAATTAAGGAGAAATATGAAAATAATTCCAACTGTGGATATTCAAAGTATAAATTGATTTATATTTGCATCTATGATCAGTTATAGATTTCCAATTGTGGAAGTGGACTTAGACCAATGTTAGTATTTTAATTGTTTTCGTTAATTTAATTTTCATTGTTATTAATTGCGTTATTTACAATTGTTTGCATACAAAAAATCCCTCCAATTTTTGTACGAAACATAAAATAGTGAATTACACTCTTCGTGGGATCGACCCTTATTTCCACTACTACATTAATTTTAGAGGTTAAGGTATTACTTTTGGGTGCCTGCGACAGCACACACTATTAAACCTAAGTTAAAAGGTCGAGAAACTCAACATCACTATTCTTGAACAACTTGAAACCGGTCTTTCTTTTCGCACTATTACGAATATGAAAATAATGGTCAGTATCGGTGCATAACATCTGTTCATTTGAAAGAAAAAAAAAATATGGACCAATAAAGGTAAATAGAATCTAATCTGAATCGCCGCATTTAATGGCAGGAAAATGCTAAGGTACACATAGAAGTGTCCATAAGGGATACTTGTGTCCCCCTTATTGGGGGGGAGCCAGGTGGGTAGCGAATTGGGTAGTGAATCGTTGTATTATCATTGCTAGAAGAAATCAGACCCATGAATTGGGCCATCTTCTCCTTGGCTTGTTTTAATATTAAGATGCCTTTTTTCTAATTGAGCCATCTCCAAAATCAAGCCCACAAGTTTTTCCATAGGAGTTTCACCCTAATTGCTAGCCCTTTGACTTCTAACGATTGGGCCATCTCCAACATCAAGCCCACAATTTGTTTCACATGGATTTCAGACTTTATTACCAGCCTATTGACATATTTCTCTTGAATCACCCCATTAACCAAACTCTCCCCACCTCCTTCAACATCACAATATGCCATACCATACCTGAATAGCCTATTCCCTGCTTCTTTCACGGTGTGCTCTAGCCTCATCCTCATCCTCATCCTCATCTGCCCCATGAAATTCTACATAGATGGTGTCAGAATCTCATAGTTAAGCTTGTACTCTTTTCTCAAATTCCCCTGAATTCCATGATGAAAACTTCTTAGGTAGTAATTGAACCTTCAGAATACTTCATCTCCCTCCATAACTCTATTCATGGCTACCTTTGGACGAACAAGAGTTGTTAAAGAGTTTTCTGGGTTTCATCCATTAACTGCATCATCTTAGCCATGCTCTGAGTGAGGTGCTCCGCTGATCTTTCCAATCCAGGGAAGCATTGCATTTCTAATTTCAATTCCTTAATTTCCTTCTCCATTACTTCCACCCTGCTTTCTATCTTCTCTTAGGCCATCAGGATGACGTACTCTGACACCAATTTGATAGGACTCCAATGGAAGAAAATAGGAACAAAGAAAGGTTATTGAATTCTGAATGCAATTACAGAGAAATGCAAAGCAGAAAAAGGTAAATTAGACTCTTTTACTCAACTATTGCCTACATATCCTTTCCTATCTACATCTATTTATAATCCTTCT
This sequence comes from Fraxinus quadrangulata, assembly GCA_903798255.1. Taxonomy (NCBI): domain Eukaryota; kingdom Viridiplantae; phylum Streptophyta; class Magnoliopsida; order Lamiales; family Oleaceae; genus Fraxinus; species Fraxinus quadrangulata. The sequence goes on along the minus strand of CAIGRB010035437.1, from coordinate 90,257 downwards.
CCTAACTAATTTA